>CAUYSK010121903.1:0-16308 GCA_963575035.1 Avahi laniger | reverse complement strand
TTCAATTAATTTCTTTCTATTTTTGGTAGACATGGGGTCTCGCTCTTGCTCAGGCTGGTCTTGAACTCCTGAGCTCAAACAATCTGCCCGCCTCAGCCTCCCAGAGTGCTAGGATTACAGGCGTGAGCCACCGCGCCCGGCCCCTAAGTCATTATTCTTATGGGTTGTACTCTATGCCTTTGAGTGCTAGTGTGCTGTCCTGTGCTCCTTGCAATTGGAATGACTCTCACAAATTGATTTTCTTTGCTGCTCTGTGGCATTTTTCTACCATTATTAACTTTGTTTTTATGAACAATTTCCGCCCTTTCTGGCTATTAAAAGATATGTCAAGCACCAGGTTTGGTGGCTCATGCCTGTAACCCTAGCACTCTGGAAGGCAGAAGTAGAAGGATTGCTTGAGCTCAGGAGTTCAAGATCAACCTGAGCAAGAGTGAGACTCCATCTCTACTAAAAAAATAAAAAAATTAGCCAGGTGTCATGGTGTGTGCCTGTAGTCCCAGCTACTGGGGAGGCTGAGGCAGAAGGATAACTTGAGCCCAGGAGTTTGAGGTTGTAGTGAGCTATGATGATGCCACTGCACTCTACCTGGGGCGACAGCACGAGACTGTCTCGAAAAAACAGAAAAAAAGGATATGCCAAGAGAGTGCTTGTAGTGCCACAAAATTGTCAAGGAAAATTTTTATGCTGGTTGTTAAGATGCAAAGTCTATGACGGTTCAAGGCATTGATGTAATGGGCAAGGCAACAGAAGGTGTATATCAGTAGAAATTGGTGGAAATCTTTTGACATTTTAAGAGTTATTGTTTGATAAGCCTGGAAGGAACTATGGACAGTGGCATAAAGACTCTGCTACAGACAACTCTAAAGCTTATTTAGTGAACTTGCACTTCCATGAAAATATTCCCTGCACTAAAAAGGCTATGTCCTTCTTTTCTTTTTAAATTTGTACTGTCCATTTGTATAGTCCTCTTCCCATCCTTGTCCCTCTCCTACATTTCTTGAGATCTTTTGGACATTATCTTTTGTTGTATATTCCACAAACTCTCTTTCCAACACTCAGAAAAACTTTGACAAGTTTCAGCTCTATCCAATGGCCAGTGGATAGAAGAGCAACATGGGCCACTGTTGTCCAGCAACCTTGACCTTCTCTTTACGTTAGGAATCTACATGCCAGGAAAGGCCATTGGTCTCCCTGGCACACTCCTCTTCAGACTGTTCTACCTTAGAGAACTTGATATCCTTTTTTCATACTGCATCTTTGGATTTTTCCAGTCATACCATACTTTCTTGAGGTTTTACAATTTTTTCCTATTCTAAAACAAAACAAAACCCTTCTCTTTATCTATTTATTAATCCAATTATTTGTGCACATTCTTTCAGCCAACATTTACTAAAGTATCTTCTGTGTGTATATAGGCACTTGGGATTCATAACAGAAGGAACATTACTCCCAGAGAACATTCAGCGTGATGGAAGAGGCAAAGGAGTAAAACTTACAATAGCAGGCAATTCAAGCTCTATTATAAACAACTGCACAATTCTGTAGCAGACTGCACAGAGACAAGAACCAAGACTCCACTGAGCGGAAAAAAACAGAGTCAAATCTTGGAAGGTATGTAGAGATGGCAGAGATTTTGTTTTTGCATTTTTTGGTGATTTATCTATTTTTAACAGCTTTATTGAGATACAATTCACATACCATTCAATTCACCCATTTAAAGTGTGCAATTCAGTGACCATTGGTGTATTCATATATTTGTATGAATTAAATTCAGAACATTAAATTTTAGAACATTTAATTACCCAGAAAGAAATTCCATAACCCTTAGCCATAACCCCAACCTCCCATCCCTCCTCAGTTCAAGATAACCACTAATCTGCTTTCTCTCTATGTATATATTTGCCTATTCTGAACATTTCATATAAATAGAATCATAATATATGCTCCTTTGTGACTGGCTTATTTCACTAATCATAATGTTTTCAAGGTTTATCTGTATTGTGACATAAATTAGTACTTCATTTCATTTTATTGCCAAATAATAGTCTATCGTATGGATATACCATATTATACTTATCAATTCATAGTTCAATGGAATTTGAGTTTTTTCTACTTTCTGCCTATTATGAATAAATGTGATATGAATATCCATGAATAGGTTTTTCTGTGGACATATGTTTTCTATTCTCTTGGGTAAATATCTAGAAGTAGAATTGCTGAATCATATGGGAACTCTATGTTTAACTGTTTGAGGAACTGCCAGACTGTTTCTGAAAGCAGCTGCATCATTTTATATTTTGACAAGCAGTGAATGAGGTTTCAATTTTTCCAAATACTTGGCACTTTTGTTATTGCCTGTCTTTTAAATATAACCATCCTAAGTGGGTGTGAGGTGGTAACTCATTGTGGTAGAAACTTTGTTTTACTTAACTTTATATTCCCAGTATCTAGCACAATGTCTGACACATAGTGGCTACCTTAAATTTTAGGACCGAGGAAGAAGAAAAAGATATGTAGGCATAAGGAACCGAAAATTCAAAGGCACAGAATCAAGAGAAAATAGGTTATATTCTGTGAATTGCTAAAATCCCAGGATGTTGAAGCATAGCTTTATGTGGAGAAGTTTCAGGAAATGAAATCGAAGGTACCATTAGTCAACAAATATCGAATGCCATCATGAACCAGGCACCAGGCAGTGTTTTTTGCACTGGGATACAGCAATGAACAAGATGGATGGAGTCCCTACCCATGAGGAAGACTGAAAGTGACTGCTAATCGGCATAGGGTTTCTTTTGGGGGTTATTAAAATATTCTAAAATTGAATGTGATAATGATTATACATATCTGTGAAGATGCTAAAAAAACATTGAATTTTATACTTTAAATGAGTGAACTATATGATGTGTGAATTATATCTCAATAAAACTGTTTAAAATATAATTTGGTAAAGATGAACTAAAGGGTAATTTCCAACTATTTTACTCATTAAAAATATAAGACATTTTGCTCTTATAAAATTACTAATTTTAAAATTTTAATTTCATATTAACTATATATTAAGTTAATAAATTAATAATTTTAGTAGGAATATCTTTTTAAAAATCTTAACACTTTGTAGTATATTGAGTCATCATCTTGTTTTTAACTTGTTTAAGTGCCAAAAGATAATATTCAAAATGTTCACTCTATCACTTGAATTTATTTCACTAATACTGTTTTCCACAGGAGCTGTACCATTTTAAATTTCCACCAGCAATGAACAGCAGTTGATCCACAGCCATGCCTTACTTATTATTTTCTGTTTTTTTTAAAAAGTAATTTTTATTGTAGCCTAGTGCTGCAGTCCCCAACCCTCAGGTGGTGGACTGGTACTGGTCCATGGCTGTTAGGAACAAGGCCACATTGCAGGAGGTGAGTGGCAGGCAAGTGAGGGAAACGTCATCTGTGTTTATAGCTGCTCCCCATCACTGACATCATTACCTGAGCTCCACCTCCTGTCAGATCAGCAGTGGCATTAGATTCGCATAGGAGTGCAAACTCTACTGTAAACTGTGCATGAGAGGGATCTAGGTTGCATGCTCCTTATGAGAATCTAATGCCTGATGATCTGAGGTGGAGCTGAGGCAGTGATGCTAGGACTGGGGAGTGGCTGCAAAATCAATTGCTTGCAGATTCATATCAAAACCTTATCAGTGAGTGGCAAGTGATAATGTAATAATAATAGAAATGAAGTGCACAATAAATGTAATGCACTTGAATCATCCCAAAACCACCCCCCTCCACCGCCATCTACCCCTGGTTCATGGAAAAATTATCTTCCATGAAACTGGTTCCTGGTGCTAAAAAGGTTGGGGACCACTAGCCTAGTGGGTATGAAGTGGTATCTCATTATGTTTTTCATTTGCATTTCCCTAGTGACTAAAGATGTTGCACACCTGCTGTAGTTATTGGCCACTTTGTATATCTTCCTTGAAAAAAAAAATCTTTTCATGTCCTTTGCCTATTTGCGAATTGGGTTGTTTGTACTTTTGTTGTTAAGTTGTAAGAGTTCTTTGTATATTCTGGATAGTAGACTTTTATCAGATATATAATTCACAAATATTTTTCCCATTCTGTGAGTTGTCTTTTCACTTTCCTAATAGTATCCTTTGATTCACGAAAGTTTTCCATTTTGATAAGTCCAATTTATCTATTTTTTTCTTTCATTGCTTGTGTTCTTGGTGTCATATCTAAGAAACCATTGCCAAATCCAAGGTCATGAATATTTACTCCCATATTTTCTTCTAGGAGTTTTATCATAGTAGCTCTTACATAAGGGTTTTTGATCCATTTTGAGTTAATTTTTATAAATGGTGTGAGGTCAGATCCAATTTTATTCTTTTGCATATGATTTTCCTGCTGTCTCTTCACTCTCTGTTGAAAAGACTATTCTTTCCCCATTGGATGTCCTTGGTACCCTTGTCAAAAATTAATTGACACATAGGTTTATTTCTGGAATCTCAATTCCATTCCATTGATCTTTATGTCAATACCACATTGTCTTTATTTGTAATAAGTTTTAAAATCATGAATGTGAGTTCTCCTCTTCAATCACATTTTCCAGGGTTGTCTTGGCTATCTGAAGGAGCTATATACTATATGATTCCATTTACATGACATTCTGGAAGATGCCAAACTGTAGAGACAGTAAACAAATCATTGGTTGCCAGAGGTTCAGGGTGGAGGAGCATTGAATAAGGGGAACAGAAGGGATATTTTTAGGGTAGTTAAACTATTCTGTATAATACTGTAATGACAGATATACAACACTTTGCATTTATCAAAACCCACAGAACATTAGAAAAGTGGAGTGAACCTCAACGTATGCAAATTTTAAAAATCATTTAGGAGGTAGGGATCCCAGGATAGAATGCAGGCTGTGGCAGAAGAATCTACTTGTATTACAATTATGTTGTATGAAACAACCTCATTGAAGGGAGTAGGTAAGTGACAGAAAAAGATGCCAACATAAATAATTTTGAAAATGAATGAAGTCTGTAATAGTAAAGACAAAGGAATATGAGCACTGCCCTCTAGTTGATAATTTTTTCCCACAAGGATATGGGTTAATAATTCTGAAACCACTATACATGTAAACTGGAACTGAATAATTAAGTAACTGGATGTTGGATGATGGAGCCAGGTTTCTCACTGTTGGAGTGGGAGGATACAGACAAGCAAGGGGAGAAGCCTGGAGTGATCCATGCGGTAATGGGTCAGAGTTGGAGACATCAGTGTGAGTGCATGTTTAGCTTAATATAGATAGAGATAATTACATATAGAAATATTTATAGATATGTATATATATGTAGGTTAGTATTCACACATTTATTTCCTTACTCTGTCATCCGAAAGGGCCTTGAAACAATAGTACTGTGGTAGCAATGAGCAGAGCTAGCACCCAGATCTTAGTTTCTAATTCCACTCTCCAATAAAAGGCACAATGGCTCCTTACAAAAAGGGATGTTGCTAGGACTGGGGTGGAAGTATACAATATGAACCTAGAACAACTTGTAGTGCCAGAAGGGAAGTGCTTACACACATATATACACACAACCATCCAAAAAACAGAGGAGCCAAATGAGCAACAAAATAAATAAAGCAGTATTAGATAAGCCAAAGTATAAAATAAATATTCATGAGTTCATACTAATATAAATGTAAATATAATTGAAATATGAACAAATGGTGGCGGAGAGACAAACTTCCCATACAGAAAAATTCCAAATAATTCAAGTAGATACTCTGCCCTTAAGAATGTGGAGCATAACTCCCACCCTAATAGTGTGGGCTCCACCTAACAACTTCCTTCAGAAGAGCACAATGTGGAAAGGAGAAAATAAAATAACTTTACAAACACCGTCTCAGCCAAGCAATGAGCATCAACAGTGATAAATCATGTTGATAATATGTACCTTTGGAATGATATGATAAGAATGCCACTTTTCCTTTGTGGTCTTCTTCCCAGAAACCCATAACCCCAGCCTAATTGTGAGAAAAACATCAGGCAAATCTAGATTGAGGGACATTCTACAAAATACCTCACCAGTACTCTTCAAAACTTTCAAGAGTTGTCAAAAACAAGGAAAGTCTGTGAAACTGTCATAGGAATAGCCCAGGGAGACCTGACAACTGGGTTTAATGTGATATTCCAGATGTGCTCCTGGAACAGAAAAGGGACATTAGGTAAAAACTAGGGAAATCTGAATGAATGATGAATTTGAGTTAATAATAGTGTATCAATATTTTTTCATTAATTGTGACAAATGAACCACACTAACGTAAAATGATAATTATAGTGGAAACTGGATGTGGATGTGTGTGGAAAGTCTGTACTATCTTCACAACTCTTTTATAACTCTTCTTTAAAATAAAAATTTTATTTAAAAAGTAAATGCACATACCCACAAAAGGAGATAGGCCAAATTTAAGTAACTTTTATTAGCCCTACATGGAATAATTTGAGTATCAAAAGGAATAATGATTACAATATCTTGCAATATACTAATATACAGAAACCCATGAGCTCATAATGACATTTCAAAGAAATGGGGATCAACCAGAGCATCAAGTCCTAATGCTGAAAGTTGCTAATAAAAGAGAAAGAATTAAACATTTATCTTGCTTTTGCTATACAAACTCTATTTCACGGTAACCAAAGAGCTCTCACTAATAAAGGAAACTTCCTGAAGCATTGTAGAAAATAAGTTAGGAAACAATGATAGAATTAGAAAAATAATCAGTTTGTTAATGAAATCATTGATGGATGAAACTATTTAAATAAAAGATGAACAAGTAACTTCAATACAATACAATACAGGGGTCAGGCTATCACCACCTGAAACCACAGATCAATCTTAAACAAGCAAACATTATGAGCTTCCTCATGTGAACTGCAGCTACGCTATTTATAAGGGATTCTTGCTCCCGCCCCTCACCAAATTAAACCTGAATCTAATCAAACCTAACTCGAGTTTACAGGAAGCAGTGGAACAGAAGAACAGGTTAAATGACACTAAGAAGAAGCAATAAAACTTATCCAGAATGTGGACATTCAATAGGACAAGTGACATGTTCTCTTCAACAAATTTATTAGATAATTTTTTTAAAGGAAGAAAGATTGCTTAAGATTAAAAGACTTTTAGTAGATATGATATTCAAGTGCAACATGTAGATCTTGTTTGAATCTTGATTTGAAAAAATCAACAGAAAAGAGTTTTGAGACAATTGGAGGAATCTGAATATGGATTGGGTATTAGACTATATCAAAGAATTACTGAAATTTTGTTCAAGTTAAATAATGACATTGCCCTGTAAAAGAAAATATACCTTTTAAAATAAGATACCTACTAAAACATGTAGGAATGAAGCTATGAGATTTGTTTTCAAATGCATTTTCAACAACCACCTAAAAAGAGGTAGATGAAGCAAGGATAGCAAATCTTGATAATTGCTGAACGTGGATGATGGGTATATGGGAGCTCATTATAATATTGTCTTTACTTTGTGAAAATTTTCATTATGCTTTGTAAAGGGAAATGAAATTTTGAAATATAGACATATACATAAATACATATACATATATATATTATGTATATAGCATGTATGTGTATTTATGATGTGTATTCATATATACATATATACACATACATTCATGCCTGTGGTGTGTTGCAGGTTGCATTCACTAGAGAGCAGATGCTGAAATGGAATTTACCAAACAGGAAGTACATGATGGAGTGTCCTTAGAATCAACGCCCATGGGAGAGGCAAAGGAAGGAAGCAATAACATGTGGATGGAAAAGGCAAGCTGCAATGCAGGACCAGTGTTGATGGGGCTCAAGAGCTAGAATGGCCCTTTAGAGTTGTCCCAATTTGGGCCTAGGTGGCCAGGACTTTATACTCTTGCATCCGTGAGTCACTGGATGTGGGCCAGCCCCAAAATGGGTGAAACATTGGGCAAGGCAGTCCTCTGCAATCTCCAAAGGGGCTAGTAGCTGAAGGCCGTCACTGACAACATTCCAAGCAGCAGGTGGAGCAAGTTCATCATTGGGTCCACCACAGATGGCAACCAGATCACACAGATATAAAAAATAAAGTGAGCCAAGAGCTATATCCAGAGGAGTCTGGATGTCAAGAGAAGAATACTAGGATGAATCCAAGATCAGGAAGGCTTCTAGAGTCCAGGGAAGCATACAAGAGGAGGAGGAGTAGGAAAGCCAAAAAGGCAAACAAGATAGGCTTCCTTCCCTCTGTAGCAAATTTATGGACTAACTAGAAGTTTTCCACCCAAAAAGCCAAAAACAAGTAACTACTAAGGCAATAGAAGGACAAAAGAAGAAGAAGTAGCTAAGCTTTGAATGACATGAGCTTAGAGTTCTGTAACTTAGGAAAGAATCTATGCTCAGCCGGCATAGTAACAATACTGAACTGTTGCCTAACAGAAGGGGGAAAGTGCTTTAATTAGTAGAGAAGCCTCTTTAAGTCTGAATCTTTAGGCGGAACTGAAATACCTTTCACACATATTTAGAGCGGTGCACCAGCAAAGTCTCCAGTTCATTGTGCCTTCTCATTGTCTGCTGGTGAAATCCACCGCTGTCTGATGAAATCTAAGGGGGTCTCATCTCAAGTATACCTGTTGTTCCCGGATTCATACAGACATGTGGTGTGACTAGCCATTTGACCACTTCTTTCTTTGTGCTTTCCTGTACAAAATTCCCATTTCTAATATAAATCTATTAATAGAACATCCATAACTTGTTTTGAGTCTCTTTCTTCATTTCCAGGATTATTCTGTTGCTAAAAAGTGAAGGACTCCAGACAAATTTCTTCCTTCATGGATGCTACTAGCAATTCCACACTATGTACTTACTTTTTAAACATCTATCAGTCTTATTACGTTTTCGCATCTTTCACTGGAGTTATTGCTGCTCACTGACAGCTGTGTCAGATAACTGTACATTCCAATGACTGGGCTAATAGGATCGGGGCCTCCAGCCCCTTGTGCCAAATTACCCATTTTGATTGTGTGGCCTACTGACTTTTGGGTAGCATTTCTTTTTTTTTTTATTATTTTTTCTTATCTATTTATTATTTTTTATTTATTATTCCAAGGTGTTGTGAGGGTACAAACATTCTAGTTACACTTTATGTCTTTGCCTCACCCAAATGCGGGTTAAAGGCATTTGCTTTAGTGCCCTTCCCTCCCTTCCCTCCCTTTAGTGCTCCCCGTGTGATTATATATTTTTTGTTTGTCTAAATATATCTTTCTGATTTCTCAAACTTGTCTACAGTGGACATTATTAATTTTATATGAAAAAATTAGTGTTATTTTTAAAGTAAAAAAAATTAAATCTATCGAAAATTTGAAAAACACCAAAAAAGTAGAAAGAAAAAATATATCCCAGATTCTGCTTTTTCAGTTATCTATTGCTGCATAACAAACCATGACCAAACTTAATGGCATAAAACCATGACTATCTATTATTTCTCACAATTCCATGGGTCAGGAATTGAGGCCCATCTCCACTGGGCAGCTCTTTGTTGGTATTCAGTGAAGGCACACACTCACCTGTAGTCAGCTGGGCTGTGCTATGCTGCAAGGTCCAAGAAGGCCTCTCTGATGCTTCTGATGCGTCAGTGCTCCTCCATGTGGCCTCCCTCTCCCTGTAGTGCCTCACTATTCATTCATTTAGCTTCAGCTGCACCAGCCCATAGTACAGGTGGGAGCCGCCAGGCCTTATGGAGCTGCCTGGAATTCACACAGCTTTTCCTGTTTAAGGCAAGTTATCTGGGCAGACCAAAGTCAAGGGGAAATGGATTCCACCTCTGGGTGGATAGAGCAGTGTGCATATGCAGGGAGGGAGGATTGATGGCAGCCATCTCTGGAACCCATCCCCTACATCTAAGAAACAATTGTTAGTACTTTCATATATTTTTTCATAGATTTTTTTTTCCCATGCAAAGATTTTGTGGCTTTGGTAGGTTTTATTTTACATAATTATAATTATTACCGTATGTATGATAATATTTTCTTATTTTCTAAGTTAATATAAATATTTTTTCTTGTTAATTATATACTTAGGAATCATATTTTAATGGCATCGTAATATTCTATTCTATGTTAAGATACTTTAATTGACTGTGCCCCTATTGTTGAACATTTAAATTATTTCTAATTTTCACCAGTATAAATGGTGCCATGATGAGCAACTCTGCATAAAATTTACTCTTGGTTTCATTTTGGTCACCAGAGGGTATGAACTTTTTAAAGCTTATCAGTGTAACTGTCAGATTATTTTCCAAAATGGTTATGGTAATTTATAGTGACACTGTATCAGAAAACTTAATTCTGTATTTCATTTTTGCAAAGTTTTGTCATTTGAGACCCTCTGGCTTGTTTTCCTCTCACTCTTTTTACTACCCAAAGCTGTCAGACGTTTGGAAGAATAGCAGAATGAGATAACAACTCTGAACACTCTTTCCATTTTTATTTTTATCATAAACATTCGAAGTATGACTCATAATTCCTTTATTGATTCTAATAACTCTCTACCCAGCTGTCCTTTCCCTGTCTACTTGGAGACAGCTGGACAAGTGGGAAGACGGGTGGGTCCATGGCCCAGCCAACCTGCTCTCTCCCTGAGTCAGGAAGCCCACGGCTTGGAAAGGGGAATTATAAACTGAAACATAAGATGTTTATTGAGCCAAAAATGAGGAGCAGCTTAATCCCCTCATAATCTTGACCAAATGCTGTTGTTTGGTTTAGAGAGGGATTTTAGATCCTCTTACTTGAATATTTCTTGTCCAGAAGGCGATTCATTATCTCATTGACTTTCTAACACTTCTATTAGTGTGAATGCCATTTAGAATGTGAATGTCAAATTGGGAAAACTTCTGTTTTTGCTTTCCTTTGTTTTTAATCTGGCACAAATTTCTCATGATTACTGAAATACGTTGATTTTAAATATGCTTTCCTTAGCGTGCCTTATACTTTATGAGAGCTCACATGTATTGAAGACTTGCTGTGTGCCAGGCACATTGTCTCATTTAATCCTCACAAAAAAACTCTTCAAGTTGAGTTCTCTTTCAGATGAGGAAACTGAGGCACAGTAGTTAATTAATTTGCTCATCATTACTGAGTTTGTAAGTAGAAGAGTTGGGATTTGAATCATCTGTTGGGAATCAGAGTCTGAAAACCCTTAATTAGTATACTATTTTGCCTTCCGATAATTTATAAGTGTTGTAATGAGGCAATTAATATAATTTGTAACTTCTATTAATTGGATTTTGAAGTGTATCTTTAAAAGTACACATCGTCTTTCTAGTTGGCAGTACTTGTGTTTAGAATAGACTAGCCGTAATGCTACTCTGACTTTCCTCAGTGATTTTTAGCAAAAGATAAAAAGTATTCTGTTTCATAAAGTCTGAGTTTTTCCCCCATGGGTATTTTAGATTCATTCGTTACATGAATCTGTATGAATATGAAGATTCATAATGAATAAGTCTTCCTAAAATCTGATTTACATGTAATCATGAGGTGCTTCTTTTGTCACCAGATTGTCATCTTGGTGTCTAAAGCAGAAAGAATTGATTATTGAGAGTAATTTTACACTGGTGCTTTACGGTTCTGCAGTTCTGACTGGCTACCTGTAGAAATCTCAAGCCACATACTACACGTCATTGTGTTTAAAATTAGTCTTCCTAAAACTAAAAATTTCAAAACTGCATTTAACTTGTTTAGCTAGGTGATTGTAGCTCACATGTGCCTTTCCCCAAGCTCAGAAAAGCAGAGAGATTGCTGTCAATTGTAAATGCATCTGTCGGGGTCTGCCATCCTCTGTGGGGATGAGCACAGAGCATCCCCCAACTCCTTTCTTTTGTCCTCCTCTGGGTGGGGCTCTTTCTGATACTCTTGCAGCTGCGAGGTTCCTGCTGTTTTCTAAGGTATGCTCACACAGTCTCAGCAGGTTGTTACTAAATTTGGAGAATGATTACCATGTACATTTTTCCTTTATTTCTTTATTTCACAGGATATGTCAGCCTCAAACAAACTCTTTGTTTATTTGTTTGTTTAAATGCCCGGTATACTTCTGCACTCCAGGATGCCTCTGTTGTCTTCACCTCTCCACTTCTCCCCCTCCAGACTGGGAGAGCACCTCATTCTTTATTGTGTCCACAGCACCTAGCATCTGCATGCCACGGTCTTTGTCCTTTTCTCTGTGTCCTACCTTTTGGCTCATTGAATCATTTTGATTTCCAGGTACCATGCAGAGAACAGAAATGTCACTTTGGGGGAATATAAGTTTGGACCACTTTTCATGAGACTATGTTATGAGTTGGATCTTGAGGAGTCTGCATTGGCGCTCATCAAAGACCAGGTTATTGTTTTCTGATTGCTTTCCCGATGGGGTGTTTTTGGTGACATTAGGAAAGGCATCTCTTTCATACACATTATTCCTGGGTTAGATTTTCAGAGATAGGCCACTGGGCTGAATGAATGAGCTTTTCCATTCATTTTTAAAGTTCCCAAGGAGTCAGTTCGTGTGAAGAGATGTAGGGATCTACATCAGTGTAGAGCAGGTGTGGAAGAGGTATAGGTACAGATTATGGGGTATCCACTACTTTGGATGTGTGTCTACCTGGGGCTTACATTCTCTTTTTGGAGCTTCCAGCAGAGAGTAGTTTGACAAGCTGCCAATTTAAGACTGACGTTCCTGTCCTTCACCTGTTCTCAATTTTGTATTTGCATTTTCATTTCTGGTTGAAGACTATATTTGTGAAGTGCTTTTCTATTTTCAAAATGCTTTCACATAATTTTTTTCCCCCTAAAGACAAAAATAAGTAATTATTTTTTCCGTTACTTACTGAATATTTACTATGTCCTCAGCATTGTGCTTAAGCACTTTACATGTTTCATTTTATTTGTTTCCCCCAATATCCCTGGTGAGGTAGATCTATTATTTCCATTTTACAGATGAGGAAAATGGGACCTGGAGACATTGTAAATTTATCTGTGGTCAGAAACATTTGTTAAATTTTGGGGCTGAGTCTGGCCACGAGGTGTATTTTGGTATATTTAGGAACGTACATACCGAGGTTGTTCTTTGTGCCTCTTGTTCTTTCCCATGTATAGTGTTCTCTGTATGTGGTAGGACCGTTAACTCTAGACTTGCCCTTCTTTAAGGACACCTGTGTGTTAGAAAGATGACCATAATATGTTAGTAAACAGAGAAAAGATAGTTTCAGAATAATACAGATGGTTTGATCCTATTTTTTTCTAAAAAAGAAAAAATATATACACATATTTACATTTTAGTATATATTAATATGTATTAAAAATCTGGAAAGATATATACTAAACTACTTCTTATCTTTAGGGGGTAGAATTGTAAAAAATTCTCACTTTTTAATCTATATATTTTTGTATTGTTTGACTGTTTTTTAATAAGCGTGTGTTAATTTTATATGATGTAATGTCAATGTTCTTTTAATTAAAAGGAAGCATTTGAGTGCAGATGTCTTTATTATAGAATGTCTTTTTTTCCTTTGGGTAGATGCCTAGTAGTGGGATTGCTGGATCAAATGGTATTTCTATTTTTAGCTCTCTGAGATAACTCCAAATTACTTTTCACAGAGGTTGTACTAATTTGCAGTCCCACCAGCAGTGTAAGAGTGTTCCAATGTCTCCACATCTATACCAGCATTTGCTGTTTTGGTACTTTTTTATAAAGGCCATTCCCATTGAAGTTAGGTGATACCTCACTGTGGTTTTGATTTGCATTTCCGTAATGATTAGAGATGTTGAACACTTTTTTATATGTTTGCTGGCCATTATTCTGTCTTCTTTTGAAAAGTTTCTGTTCATGTCCTGTGCCCATTTATTGATGGAACGGTTTGATTTTTTCTTGTTAATTTTCTTAAGTTCTATATAGATTCTTGTTATAAGCCCTTTATCAGATATGCAAATATTTTCTCCCATTCCGTAGGTTGTCTATTTGCTCTAATGATAGTTTCCTTGTCTGTGCAGAAGCTTTTTAATTTGATCAGGTCCCATTTATTTATTCTTGTTGCTGCTATGATTGCTTTGGGGGTTTTCTTCATAAATTCTTTGCCCATGCCGATGTCTGTAAGAGTTTCCCAACATTTTCTTCTAGAATTCTTAAGGTTTCATGCCTTAGGTTTAAGTCTGTTATCCATCGTGAGTTGATTTTTGTGAGAAGTGACAGGTGGGGATCCAGTTTCAATCATAGGAATGGAAAAACAAGCACCACATGTACTTGCCATCAAATTGGTACTAACTGATCGACACTAAGGTGCACACAAGGTAATAATATTCATAGGGTGCCAGTCAGGTGGAAGGGAGGTGGTAGGGATAGGTAAACTCACAACTAATGGATGTAGAGCACACCGTATGGGGGAAGGGCACGCTTGTAGCCCAGACTTGAGTGAGGCAAACACATCATATATAACCAAAATGTTTGTACCTCCATAATATTCTGAAATTTAAAAAAATAAATTAAAAAAAAGAAAACAAACTAGAAAAAAAAAAGAAAACAAAAGTTTCACTGTAATAAATCATAGCTGTATGATGATAAAAACACAAAAATCAAAAATAAAATGAAAGTAAAGTTTTTTTTAACCTACTTGTAGATGAAGAAGTTATGTATGAGTTAGTTTTCTGGAGTAAAGTGAATTAAATGAGAGTAAGTGACATAAGGCCTAATTCTGCTTCTATGCAAACTTGTGTCCCATATTTGCAGCCCTGTAGTGCTGCCAATATGGTAGCCACTAGCCACAAGTACTTACCAAGCCCTTGGACCATAGCTAGTTCAAATTTACATGTGGTATGAGTGTAAAATACATGATGGATTTCAAATACTTCATATAAAAAAGAGACTGTAAAGTATCTTCATCATTTTTTATGTTGGCTACATGTTGAAATTACATTGTGGATATAGGGGGTTAAATAAATTTAATCTATTTCTTTTTACTTTTTTTTATGAGGCTATTCGAAAATTTAGGATCACATACATATCTCACACTGGTGGTTTGAAATAGCTTTCCATGGGACAAGGCTGCTCTGGTGGCTTTCCATAACACTCAGAGGAAAAGTCAGACCCCTGACCATGACCTAGAGGGCCCTTTGTGCCATCTCCTCTCCTCCTACTCTCCCCTTGCTCACTTCCCTTTGGGCCTGCTTGTTGTTCCTCAGCTATGCTGAGCCACGGCCTCTTGCTGGAATATGTTGCACCCTCATTCTTGAGGCTCCCTCCCTGACCTCATTGAGGTCTTCTCTCAGAGAGCCCTACCTGACCACCTTCCGTCTGCCTTCTCTGTCACTTTGTCCTGCTCCCTCGATCTTCATAGCCCTTATGGATACTTGAAATTATATGTTTATTTTTTTCACTTGTACATTGTCTGTCTCCCACACCAGAATTTAAGCTCCTCTGGATTATAAAGCCCACTAGAGCTTGGAGCAGGATGTAAGTCTTATTTATCATTTCTTTATTCTCAGCACCTAGAACAGGGTCTGTGTGGTAGGTGCTCAAAAAAGAAAACAAAACTTGAGCAAGGCACATTTAACAATACTTTCAAATGTCATGTGCCACATTATCATGGCACTTGGATCTTTGAGAAGATGTTGGGGAGATGTTGGTCAAAGATACAAAATTTCAGTTAGATAGAAGGAATAGGTTCAAGAGATCTGTTGTACAACATGGTGACTGTAGTTAATAACAATGTATTGTCTTCTTTAGAATTGCCAAGAGAGTAGATTCAAAGTGTTCTTACCACAAAAAAATAAGTATGTGAAGAAATGCATATGTTAATTACCTTGGCCTAGCCATTCCACAATGTATACATATCTCAAAACAAGTACACGATAAATATATACAATTTCTATTTGTCAGTTAAAATAAATAAATACAAGTTGGAAAAAAATGTTGAGAACCACTGTTTAAGTGGATTATTTCATAAAGTGAGTAATCAATTCAGTATTATCTGTTTGCCAAAAGACCTCCTGCCTTGGTCCTCAAGTACATTTATAGCTGCCATTTCATGTTTTTTGTTTTTTTTTTTTGAGATAGAGTCTCACTGTGTTGCCCAGGCTAGAGTGCCATGGTGTCAGCCTAGCTCACAGTAACCTCACACTCCTGGGCTCAAGCAATCCTTCTGCCTCAGCCTCCCGAGTAGCTGGGACTACAGGCATGCGCCACCATGCCCGGCTAGTTTTTTCTATATATTTTTAGTTGTCCAGTTAATTTCTTTCTA
>CAUYSK010121902.1:0-10727 GCA_963575035.1 Avahi laniger | reverse complement strand
AACTGACCAACACATCAGTGCACATATAAGAATAACATCTATTGGATGTTGGGCAGGGGGGAGGGGGGGGAGGAGAGAGAGGGGACGGGTATATACATACACAAAGAGTGCAATGCACACCACCCGAAGGATGGACATATTTGAAACTCGGACTTGTTGGGGGGGGGGCAAGGGCAACATACGTAACCTAAACATTTGTACCCCCATAATATGCTGAAATAAAAAAAAATAAGTTTCCATAAGTAGGTATAATTTACTTATTTTATTCATTTATCCAGTTTAAACTATTCAGGGGTTGTGTTTGGGTGCTTAATTGGGCAAAGCATTAATGACCCTGGTGAAAATGAGAGGGAATGGCTATGTTTATCTGAGGCTTGTTCCTGTTAGATTCTATTTTCTGGAATGGGGGAGTTATTTATTTATTAAAAACTATAGACCTAGGTAAATTGCCTGAAGTTCATTACTGCTTTGCCAGGTGGGGCCCTGGAGCTGGCCTTCCTGTGATGAAGACTGTCCATCATTCTGTTCACCATGTTTTTAGCCAGGTCTTTAAAGGAACATGCCACAATAATGAGTCAAAAATAAGGGGTACGGTCTCAACAAATTGAGAGATTTGCATCTCTACTTTGTAACCATTGGTTATTTAAATGGTCATTAATCAGAAGAGATGATGGACAAAGATTTTAAAAAATCAAATCCCCAAAGCTACCTTTTCTGATTTGAAACTGTTTTTGTTGCTTACTTATCCTGCATATCTCTCCAAAAATCATGATGTGTGGTAGAAAGATGAAATTTGGAATTAAGCAGACATGAATTGATATTCTGCACAATTATGCAAATGTGGATAAGTTACTTAAACTTTCGGAGCCAGTAATCTGATTATGATAAAATAGGGAAAATAGCACTTTGTCTTAGTTTGTTTTCTGTTGCTTATAATAGAATATCTGAAATAGGTCGTTTATAAGGAAAAGGAATCTATGTCTTACAATTATAGAGGCTGAGAAGTCCAAGGTTGAGGGGCTGCATCTGGTGAGGGCCTTCTTGCTGGTGGAGACTCTCTGTAGAGTCTTGAGCCAGTGCAGGGCATCACATCATGAGATGTGCTAGCTCAGGTCTCTCTTCCTCTTGCTAAAAAGCCATCAGTCCCACTCGCATGATAACCCATCAATCCATGCATGGATTAATCCCTTCATGAAGGCAGAGACCTCATGACCCATTCACCTCCCAAAGTCCCCACCTCTCAGTACTGTCACATTAATTTCAACACGAGTTTTGGATGGGATAAATATTCAAACCGTAGCACACCTGTTGTTGCAAAGATTAAAGAGATGTGGAATGCATACCCTGTTGCAAAGCCTGGCACCGAGTGAGTGGGGACTCATCAACTGTTGGGTTGTTTTACCCACTGTCTACATCTGCAATGGCCCAGCAAAGGCAGACAGCACAGCAGTGCTGTGCACATATGGTATGGACTTCTAAGGCTATGGGCAGAGTACTTCTAAGGCTAAACTTACCTTCATTCCCTCAAAACCAGAACATTGTTGTCTTTTCCTGAAATGAACCAAATCAAAGTTGTGACTGGAATTTCAGAGATTTGGGAAGTAGAGATAAGAGGAAGATATTTTTGCATTTACTGAATGTTGACTACGTGCAACATACTGAGTGTTGTTTTAATGATCTTATGAAGTAGGTGTAATACTGCTTAATCAATTACACCAAATCATAGTGACTTAATGCAGCAACCATTTATTATTTCTCATAAATCGACTGGGTAATTCTGGTATGAGCCAGGCTTGGTTGATCTTGGTTGATACTGGCCTGGGTTTCCTCCTGTGTCTGTGGCCAGCTTGTGGGTCAGTTGGTGCTGACCAACATAGGGTAGCCTTAGCTGGCTAGAATGGCTCAGCTCTATGCCACTTGGTCTCTGACCCACCTGCAGGTAAGTTTGGCCTTTTTCTCATATTGGTGGCAAGTGTAGAGGATAGGAAGAGGAAACATGCATGGTATTGTGCCACTGATCAAAGCAATCATATGGCCAAGCTCCGAGTTGGGGTGGGAGGGCACGTCCAAAGGGAATAGATGAAGAAAGGCATGAATAAATGGGGGCCATTAGTGCACTTGATCTACCACAATAGGCATTGTTATTGGCCCCATTTGTAAAGGAGGAGACGGGGGCTAGTGATGTTGTGCCACTTGATCACTGGCCTACCCCTGGTATATCTCTCTGCTGTTTGCTTTCCTGGTGATCTGTTTACTCCTTGGAGATGCCTTCTAATCAGCTGTATTTCCCCCTCTTTCTCATTGTTTGGTTTGAGTTTGGAATCCATTTGAAATTTGAAATTTCATGCAAAAACTTCAGGACCAACAATTTGATCTTAACAAAACCTAGTATAATAACATCAAGGACAGTGCAAGTGGGTAGACAGTAAGGTAGTTCTACTTAGAGAAAATGAAGGAGGCATGATGTAATTGGATGGGGCATAAATGGAAGAAAATGACACAAATTTACATTTGTCTTCTGTTTGCTGGCTTCCCTGATTTTGCCTGGATCAGCTTCCATCTCTCCATGCCATCCTTCCTGGATTCTGATAGCAAATTTGAGAAAGGCAAGGTCTTGGTGTTGGCCTAGGGTGCTTACTAGCTCTTTGACCTTGCACAAGGAAGTTATCTAACTTCCCTGAGGCTCCATTTCCTCATGTATGGAACGAGAATAATAGCACAGATGTTGATTTGTGGGTTAAAGATCTGCAGATGAAGAGCTCTGCCTAGTTTGAGCCCTGTGTAGCCACCATGATTCACTGCTGTTCCCAAGCACCTCTTGGTTTCTGAAATGCCAAAGAGTTGGGTTTCATTTCACACCTGCAGTAGCTCTGGGTGAGCTGCCAGGGCAGCACAGGGAGGCTGAACAGCATGAGAGCTGTTAATGAATTTTATGGCTTTGTTGAGTACCTCAAACTACAGTTATTAATTATAGGATGCTGTCTAGACACTGTTGCAATATATACATTTTGTTAATTGATTTGTAAAGGCTCATATCTAGCAACATAAAGAATGTGCAGGACCATAACATTTACAAGTGATTGTAACTGCCTTTACCGCCCTCTCTGGCTTCCCAGACAGGAAACAAAGACTCTGAGGACAGGACCCACAACCTTCCTTGGTCTTTGGACCTCCGATACCTAATCCAGTGCTCCCTGGCAGGGTGCTACAACCTGTCTAGGTGCTCAGCGAACGTCTTGAATCAATTAATAAACAAATAATTATGTTCGTTTCTGAATTTTCCTATTCTACCTTATTTCCAAAGTATTCCTTGTGAGCCCTGAATTGTGTGTGACATTGGCACTGCATATATGTAAATATGGTCAAGGATTTTTTTCTGAGGCATTAATTAATATTTAATATTTTCTGAGTACCTTTGTGATCCTTGGGGATGGTTGAGGATGCCAGGATGGACACCGCCCCTGCACTCTGGGAACTGACAATAATACTCCCTAGCAGGAGATTTTACAAGGCAGTGACCTGCTCTTAGAGATGCAGAGTGACAACATAAAGGTGGTAACTTCTTGTGTGGCACCATACTGCAGGGAATTTTAAGTTTGACCCCTACTGCAGCCTCGGTAGGTCCAGTACTCCGAGTTTGCTTTTTCTGATCCATCTGTTCCATAAGCCTCTGAGGGCCTTGGCTGCCCCTGCTTTTCTGAGACGGCGTGGAGCCCGGCCATTGCCATCCAGATCCAAGGCTATCTGCCCTATTGACAACTCCTGGTAGCACTTGCGCTTTGGCGCTCCTGTGTGAGCCTGGCGCCCTCCCCAGACCAGGCGGCATAGAGCGCCCAGAGACTCAACCAAGGGCAGGATCCGCTGCGACGCCCGCCGGCCCCCTCTGCCCAGATGTCAGTTCAAAGGACATGGCAAGGCGGGGTCCCCTGCGCCCCCGCAGACAACCTTTAGGCCCCAAGTGAACCTGGCGTTCCTTGCGGGGGCT
The DNA here is from genome assembly GCA_963575035.1 of Avahi laniger. NCBI lineage: Eukaryota > Metazoa > Chordata > Mammalia > Primates > Indriidae > Avahi > Avahi laniger. Next base: position 6,742 of record CAUYSK010121902.1, on the reverse strand, counting down.
CTTTGGAGAGCTGGGGTCGGGGGCGCCAGGTTGGAGTCTTCCCCGGAGTTGTCCACCAGGGTCCTCTAGGAGCCGGGTCCTGACTGAGGCAGGAGGACCCCTAGAGCGCCTGGGAGCGTGGGGACGACAGAGGAAAGTTGGGGGCAGGGGCTGTGGGGCGGCGAGCGCAGAACCCGGCGCCGGTGTCCGCGTTCATGAATATGCACGAGCCACCTCCCTCCCTCCGTGACGTCACGGGCCGTCCCGGGGTGAGCGCCGGAGCCGCTCCGGGTCCGCGCCAGTGAGCGCGGCTGCTGCCGGCGAGCGAGCTGCGCCGCGGCGGGAACCGAAGGCCGAGCGCGTCGGCGGCGGCGGCGACGGCGGCGCCAGAAGCGCACCCAGCGGGCACAGCGAGGCGGCCCGTGGCGCGGCGAGCACCAGGAGGCGAGAGCCGGTGCGGTCAGTAGGCGGCGGCTGCAGCTCGTTGGCGGCGGCTGCGAGGATGCTGCCTGGGAGGCTGTGCTGGGTGCCGCTCCTGCTGGCGCTGGGCGTGGGGAGCGGCAGCGGCGGTGGCGGGGACAGCCGGCGGCGCCGCCTCCTCGCGGCTAAAGGTGGGTGCTGGGGAAGTTTGCTCCACTGCCAGGAGGAAGACAGGGCAGAATTCAGGGTGAAAGCGGCAGGGACCCCGGCTCACGCTGGATTTGCCTGCCTTCCCCTGCCGCAGCTTCTCCAGCCTCTGTGCGCCCGGGATCCCCGAAGTGGGCGCCCTGTGCAGCGGACCACAGAGGTTCCAACCGCGGACACCGGCGCAATGCCTGGGCGGGGTCCGGGGGCAGAGGAGAAGGCGAGGTCTGGGGAGTGCGGACAACTTTGGGGTCTGTCTGTGCCAGGGTGGGAGCAAACTGGGTGAGTCGCAAGCTCTGGCCCAGGGACGGCTCGAGCAGGGCGCTGGCGCTGCTACAGGGAGAAGCAGGTGTCTGCTTCTTGCCGGGGGAAGGCACGGCGGTGACGCCTTCTGAGGAGGGAGCCGAGCTGTGACTTGTCTCCCAGCTCCCAGCTCGGGGATTGAGTGGAAACTTGCAGGCTCCAGGGAGAGCCCCCGTGGCACTCCTCAGGCTCCCCCAGGGCTGCTCGGGCTCCCCTGGGAACGCGCGCCCTCCCGGTGGGCTGTGAAGTCCGGAAGAAGTGCGGGATGAGACGCTCCCCACTGCCTCTCCTACTCTGCTCTGGCCCCTGAGGACAGAGGCGGAGAACCTGGCGCCACTCCCCGGTCCACCCGGTTCGTTTGAAGATCTTGACCTCCCCGGCCCTCCCGCCCGGAAGGAAGCTAGATCCCAGTGAACGCCTGGCTGTCAGGCAAGCATGGAAGCTGGAGAGCCCCGGACTTTGACAGCTGCCTGGGATCGCCAGGAGGAGCGCTGGGGTGAGGGCGGGGGGTGGGGGCAGCTGATCTGAAAGAAACAGGTCTTGTGCTTACAACGGGTGGGGACGCAGTGGAACTGCAGGGCTGCTGGGAGAGGGCGGTGGGGGCTCAGGGAGGCTGTGGCAGATCCTGGCTGGGGCCCCCAACTTGGTGATAACTTGTTGATTCTCTGCGCTGTTGACAAGGAGGGCTTGCATTTGGTTTGAGGGCTGTAGCCAAATCTGCCAGGTGACAATGAGCCGGTATGTGGTCCCCACCATCAGAGCGCGGAGAGGTTTGTGCCTGTCAGAAAGGAGGCTCCCTATAACAGACAACCTGCTTTGGAGGCTGGCTTTGAACTACGGTTTACCACTAGCTCAAGGAAGGGAATGCCTGTCAGGTTGAATTACTCCAGAAGGGTGGAGAGAGAGCAAGAGACAGGCAGTGCGCCTTGTCAGGGCCTTGGGAACTGCCTTTCCAGTAACTTAGGAGTGCTCCATTTGAGAAGAATAGGGGAGCTTCAGTTTGTCTGTAATCTTGAATTTTTTTGGCGACACACTTTTGAAAAGATTGTGTAAGCGCACATCCTATTTCTTTTCAGCATTTTTTTTTCTTGGTGTATCCTTGACAGGCAGTTTCTTTTTTAGAAAGAAAAAGAAAAACTCGTTACAGAAATGTCTCAAACAGTGTGGTAAAGCGTTGCTATTAGGAAGAGATCAATCTGAGATACTGTTGTTTTGGTGAAAATAAGAATAAAAAACAATGAACTTCCAAACTTTTTGTCCTCCTTCTCCAGTGTAGACACTTTGTTAAATAGGAAAATTATATTTTTAAAAAATTTTCCATCACTTTGTAGCAAAGCAGATGGTATATTTGTGAGCAGACATCTACAAACAGGGAGGGAGCACACAGCAAGTGAAGAACAGGAAAGAAATCATTGGGAGGAGGACTCGGTGTGCACAATGCATTGCTGAATTCTTTGGTCAGAATGGAAAGCTTTGCAGAGGTAAGAGAGAAAGAGAAGGAGAGAGAGGTCAAAAAGAAAAAAAAATCCGGGCTTTCAGTGATTCGCATTATGTAAATAATTATGTGCATTTTAACCAACACCCCACTTAGAATATATCCATTTTGTGGTTAAAATTAGCCGTTTGTCTTTCCATTGTAAAAAGTTTGTTGGCCCTGCAAAGTGAGAGTTAACTGTCTAAATTCCCATTCTCTCGTTTTTCCCCTTCCAACCACTGGGGGGCTGCAAAGAGCCCTGTTTGCTGCATTTTTTTTTTTTAAAGACCAAATGTGTGATACTTGATCACAATAGAGACATTTATTATGACACTTTAGTTAGTATTTACAGGACTGACTTTCCTTATTACAATGCACTTGCATTTTATGTTTCCAAATCGTATACTCTCTGAAGAATGTTTGGAATAATACAGCTGTATGCTTCATGTATAATGCACCCTGCCTCTGACTTGGCCATTTTTAAAGTTCATGTAATTATTATTCCTATCACTAAAAAAGAGAAAACTCAGGAAGGCATGTGAAGAAGATTGAACAAAAAATATCTTTCTTCTTTCATACAATTTTGTACTGATGTGTAGAAGAAAATTGGAAGTGCAGTGTCAAGCTTCCTGGCAGAGTTGAACGCACCCTCTGAACAACTGTTTGGAAGCACGCACTCCCGGCTCGTGTGAGAAGTCGTGTCTGTGGCGCACAGCTTGTTGTGTCTTTGTGTTCATCGCTTCTTGCTTTAGGCAATCAAGCAGCTAATCCCTGACAACCATTTGGGGTTTTTGCAGAATCACTGTACTTTCAGTGCAAACATATTTCCAATTTCAGAAATAATACAGTGGTCAGGCAATTACAACCCCTTCCCTGCCCCCTTCCATATCTTGGCTATTCAGGAAAGATAAGCACTTCTCAGATTTCCTGAAAAGACTAGATCATATATGCATGTGTACAATGAGCAAAACTGGGAAGGTATTGTGGACCCCAAAAATCGCTGGGGGCATAGAAAGACATGTCTTATCCAAGAGAAAGAAAAAAATGTAATCTAGACAAACATCTTGAAGTTTGTGCTAAATTTGGCAAAATGTCAGTAGCCTTAAGATCTCAAGGACCTGGCACATAGTCCCTTTTCAGTTCTCAACATGTAGACATAGAGGTCATTCAGGACAATACTTGAGTATAAGTTATGGACCATCCATTATTGCAGTGCTCACCTGTGTGCCCAGAGCCTGGCCCTGTGCTCTGGAGGTTTCTGAGCAGGTAGCAGAAGACCATCCCCGGCCCCTCCCACCCCTACCACTCTTTAAGGAGCTTTTGTTTTAGTTGGTAAGACAAGATTTTTATGTGGAAATTTTAAGAGAATGACAGAAGACAGAATTTGTCCAAAATATAGCACCAACTGCATGATGGAGACACAGGCAAGGGAGACGGGGGCAGGGAGACAAGGCTTACAGAAGCAGCATTCGGTAATAGGGAGGGGAGAGGACAAAGCAGAATCACGACTGCAGTAGTAGTGTAACTGTAGTCATGGCAGTGTGTGGAGCCCTTTCTTAGTATGTCCCAGGCACTGTGCTAATCCCTTTCACGGGCTGTTTCTAACTCTTATGATACATGCAGAGCCAGTGTTAGCCCATTTCACAGATGAAGAAACTGAGTCCAAGAGAGGGTAAACAATTTGCCAAGACCTCTAGCTAGAGGATGTGGTGCTGGGGTGAGAATAAGAAAGATCACTATGTTCACTGCTCCCTGACTCTTCGTCAGATATTCTGCCTTTTGGTTTGGAAGCAGATCCAGGGACCAAGGGGAAGCTGAGCTGTTTGTATCTCTGAGTTCCTCAGGAGCACCTGTGGTCCTGCACACAGCAGTATGAAAGTCCAGCGCTGTCTAAAGGGGCCTGAAGGGGAGGTGAGGAAAGTGGGCCTTGTTTTCATCTGTGGAAACCAGTGTTCTTGCTTGGAGCAGCAGTTCTCTCTCCCACGGATTCAAAAACCATCCTTGAATACTCCAGAGTGCACACTGCAGAACTTCCTGCAGGGACAAAGGTGGTGTGGAATTTTTATGGTGAATTGTCCTAAATCATATTTGGGCAAGTGGAACCTGTCTCCTAAGGGAGTGACAGAGTTATTTTTCTAACTGAAATACAAGTGTCAAAAAGGCCACTGCAATGCATCAGAGTGTTCTCTGCCCTACATTACCTGTGGTTCCTGTACTGGAATATGCCCTTTCCCTGCCCTTGACCCTCTGGGCTCCAGGCTAGAAGGTCACCTTCCTCAGCCAAATTCCCATGGCTACTCAAGACATGGCCAGGCGAGGACTTGGCCTTCCCTAGGAACCTTCCTAGACTGGTCACTCCCAGAAGACTGTGCTTCTCCCTCCTGCACGCCTGTGTTTCCTTGTCTGACTCCAGCACTGGCCTTTTGAGCCATCCTGACTCTCCTTGTACCTCCAGGGCCTGGCCTTGAGATATGAGATGAGCAGTCAACAGTGAAATGACTAGCTTAGGGAACATACCTGTTTGTAATCCAGAGCACTATCATTTCTTGACATACACATTTTAGATGTTTTCTCCTCTTCTGTACAAAGTAAAATTTGGGCTTAGTAGCTAGAGCAACCTGGGTTCCAATGCCAGGCCTACCACTTCCTGGCTAGATGATCTTGGACAAATTAGTTAACCCTTTGAGCCTCGGTTTCCTCATCTATAAAGTGGGGATACAGAAATCTATCTTGTAAGGTGGTTGTCAGGATAGTCCTTAGAAAAATTTAGCCACGTTTGTGGCATGTAATAGGCACTAAATATATGATGACTTTAATTATTGATCACCTAAACACCCGGTTCTAGTGTCTGAGATTTGATGAAATTCCCCCTTTCCAACCTCTTGGCAATTTAATAACTGTTCATATCTTTTCTCAACTCAAACAGTGATCTTTGTTTCTCTATCCCTCTCTTAGTGTGTGAATGTGCATGCATATGTAAATATCATATGTAAATATAAATTTGCATGCATGTCTGTACATTTGGCTTGAATTGTTTGTGAAAACATCTGCTTCTTTCACTGGTCTATGGATGCCTTTGAAGCCAGGGCTTTGTCTCATTCATCTCAAAAGCCCTGGCACTCAATGCAGGGCCAGCTCAGAGTAAAGGTCAGCAATGTTTACTATACAAATAAATAAGCAAGCATGTTTCCACGTGCCGGTGCCAGAGGTGTGGGAGGCTCTGGTCTCTGGAGGAAGAGCTTATGTGGTGTGATCTGGCTGTGAGGAAAGGTCCCCTGCCCAGTGAGCACTTTCCTCCAACCCCTTCTGTTCCAGAAAACAGAGAACGTACATTTTTGCTTAAGTCATTGGCGACCTTTGCCATGATGTGTGTTCATATAGCATGGGGTAACTGAAACTGTGATATTCAACAGCTTGAAACAGATTATTATTTCATTATTTGTTATCTAGTCCATTACTAATTGGACCCTGTGGAAATGATCCCACAGGAAAGAGAACTTTTGAGGATGGACCATGGGGAGGACAGAGCTGGGGGAAGAGCACCGAGCTGAGGATCCTGGCACTGAATAGGACAGAGGCACTGAATAGCACTGTGAGCTTTGGGGAAGAAACGGGCAGGAGGCAGAAGGAGGCACCGGTCAGAGGAGAATGCTTGGGACGGGAGTTAGGGCTGTCCAAACGCGCAGTGGGCCCTGTTCTTTAGCGTTTTCAGCCACTAGCTGTTTCTCAGCCTCCTGTATTCTCTGTGAGGGGAACGAAAAGATAATAATAAAGGCAAGTTCCAGTCATCAGAGAGGACAAGCTCTGTCTAGGGCAAACATCACACATGACACGAACTATTGCAGAACTTGGCAGCTTATGGGAAAATGGTAGACTTTTGCATCATAGACCCCCAAAAGGCTTGTAGGAAAAGAAGAAATTGACAAGGATAGAGGTCAGGAAAGATTTATGGAGAAAATGAAAGAGGTCTTGATGGCTGAGTAGGCGTTGGGTACGTGGATGGGGGAGGGCAGAACAGGGAAACCGAAGATGGTGAGAGTGATTGGCACGTAGGCAGGAGCAAAGAGGGAGCTCAGCCAGGGTCGGATATACTTCTGCACACAGATTCCACGGCTAATAAAACAACAAATGTTTACCGAATGCACGCTATGTGCCAGGCATGATCTTGCAGCTCTTCATATGCAATTGATGAGCGGTCAGGTGCCTGCTCCTCTTATACCATCTCCTCCCACCCTTGCCACACACATTTTTCAGTATCCTCTTCTCATCCTTTTGGTGTCCAGCCACCTAATATACTTGAAAATGTTCATGATGTCCTTTATGAACCCTGCTCGTTTAAAAAGGAGTCAGAAGAGGGTAATG
>CAUYSK010121899.1:0-43482 GCA_963575035.1 Avahi laniger | reverse complement strand
ATGGAGCCCCTTCTCCCAGACCCTGGCTTCTCCAGGTGCTCCGGGAGGAGAGCACGGTACAGAGAACACCATTTACAGTTGAGGAAACTGAGTCACAGAGTTGAGATAACTTACCCAGACCTTTCGAGGCTGCATCCTGGTATTTTCTACCAGTCCCGTGATCTTGCTCATGTCGCCACTTCCCACTTCCCCTTGACTTTCCTGCCCCTCTGGGTCCTGGCAGAGCCACCACAGCATCTGTCCTGTCCCTTCCCTCCATCTGCCTGCCATGTCACTCTCCGCAAAGGTCCTTCGACGGCTCCCACCTAGGACAGGAGGCAGGACGAAGAGGCGCCGAGTGAGCGTGGGTTGACGCGCGGAGGAGCTACAGTGGCGGCGGGCAGGGTGGCCTGGGTTCCATGGCGGGCAGTAGGGACATAGAGGGTTCCACCATTGTGTGATTGAAAGAGAGGAGAGAGCCTGGTGACCAGTAGACTGGTCTGGCGTCACCCTGTCATCCATGCAGGAGGGGTGAGGGTAGCCTTGGAGGGAGAGAGGAAGGGACCGAGTTCAGACCTTCCCAGGGGCAGGAGACAGTTCTCCAGAATCAGTTGACTTCAGGAAGGGAGGAAGGGAAGAGAGTGGAGCCAACCTTGGGGTGCCCAGCCTGGGTGATGGAGGCACAGAAATGCCGTCGCGAAGAGGCCACGTGTCCCCAGAGAGCAGCATGGGCATTCTGGGGCACACAAATAACCCAGGGGTTAATATAGACCAAAATCTTTTGTTTTAATAGTTCTATGTATTTTAGTGTTTATCAGAAAAATTAGTACACAAACATCTGATTTTATAGATGTTATAGCTTAGGATAAGTTGATTTTTAAAATGAATCAATTTACTGTAATTTTTTAAAATGTTAAGTCCACAGCAGCAGTGGCATGCTGATAGGGCAGAACACGGAAGGAGATGGAACGAAATGCGGTGCTGGAGGCCGGGATGGGAGACGGGGGCGGGAGAGGTGTCTCACTGGGGCACACTGAGTTCAATCTGAGGAGCCAGTGACCCGGAGTCACGCGGAGGCCACTGAGACACCCCTGCACAGAGGAGGAGCTGGTGAGATGTGGCCCAGGGAGAAGGTGGCTCGAGAAAGCAAGAAGGGGTTTGAGGACTGAGCTCTTGGGCACACTGTGTTGGGTGGAGGGACAGGAGCCCACAGGGAGACAGGAGGGCTCATGGGGGATCAAGGTGACCCAGGAAACAGTGCCCGTGGGCCGGGCACCCAGAGAGAAGAGGAGGAGAAGGGGCATGATGGAGAGGGCACTGAGAGCCCTGGCGGGAAAAGGGGGAGGGAGAGGATGATGGCTTGAGGGGGAGGCAGGCCCAGGAGCAGGTTAGGATGGGGGGCCAGAGCCCCGGCCCCCGCTTTTTCAGCAAACCAAGTCTGAAGTGGGGTAAAGGACACAGATTCTGTTTGAGGGTCTCGGTGAATTCACTTGGTGGCGAGATGCAGCCTTGGAGGCTTGGGACGGGACAGTCCTGGATTTGGTGTCTGATGCTCCCCGTAGATACCCTGTCTCATGCGTGGGAGACAGCCCCACACCTGGCTCAAGCTCCAATGCCCTCCCAGCCACAGGCTGCTAGGACAGGTAGGCAGGGCAGGGTCCCTCTGGCCTTCCGTCCTCTCTGCTCCTTCCCACCTCCCTTCTAGGAAGGGGACAGGAAGGCACCATGACAGCCAAGCTCCTTCGCAGGCCAGGGCCCCTGGGTCCCCTGCATCTGTGTCCAGGCAACTTGGGGTGATCTTATCTCAACAAAGACGAGGACTCAAGTTGGCTGCAGGGAGTGGGGAGATGGTGGGTAGCAGTGGGGACAGATTCTCTGTTGCTGACCCTCCATCCCAGCCAAGGAAGGCTACATACCCCTTCCCTTCCCATGAGGATGGAAACCACCAGTGAGCTCTTTCTGTTCTGAGACAAAGACCAAGGAACCAAGGATGGGGGTGAGGACAGAGAAGGGAATAGGAGGTCTGCGGGCTTGGAAGCCCAGAGTCGGTGGCATGCCCCAAATCCTGCACTGCCCCCAGTGAGCACTGTACCCTCCAGTCAATTCGGGTTGTTCTTAGGCTTCACAGAACCAGAGGCGGAGGCCCTGCTGCTGGGGGATTGTCAGGCTGTGAAGAGAGTTGTCCCCAGTCCTACTGCCCAGGGGCCAGACCTGGACTCATTGCTCCTGTGCGTGCTTCTCTGTTCCTTGAATACTTAGGACATGCTTAGTGGCACCTGGTGGTGCTCCCCAGAGGGGGGTAAAGGGTCAATTTTAGCTGGCAGAATAGATGAATATGTTGATTTTTATCTCAGTATTTATTATTAATAATTTATTTTCATGGATATTAGAAAAAGATTTAAAACTAACTTTGTTGTTGCTGTTGTTGTTGTTTGTGAGACAGAGTCTTGTTCTGTTGCCTGGGCTAGAGTGCTGTGGCGTCAGCCTAGCTCACAGCAACCTCAGACTCCTGGACTCAAGCGATCCTCCTGCCTCAGCCTCCTGAGTAGCTGGGACTACAGGCATGCGCCTCATGCCCAGCTAATTTTTTCTATATATTTTTAGTTATCCAGCTAATTTATTTCTATTTTTAGTAGAGACGGGGTCTCGCTCTTGCTCAGGCTTGTCTTGAACTCCTGACCTTGAGCAATCCTCCTGCCTCAGCCTCCAAAAGTGCTAGGATTATAGGCATGAGCCACCATGCCTGGCCAAAACTAACATGTTAAACACATCCTTTCATGGATATTATTGGTGATACTAAATTTTCTTTTGCTTGAAATAAGTTTAAGTAGAAATAAGTCTGAAGAAAAACATTAAGTAAATCGTAGTGTAAGAGGGCAGATTAGCGCAGTACAGATTCTTCGAGACTCCAGCAAACTTATCTCTGCCTTTCACCAACTTACAGTCTTATCAAGAGGGCAGTCTAGTGCTCACTGAAGCAATAGAAGAGGGACAGTACCCAGTAATCCATAATCTAGGGCTAAGCAGAGGCCAGATGGCAATTAGGAAAGAAAAAGCAGGAGAGGAAGGACACTAGCAGGATGTATTAGTGGGGGTCCCACCAGCCGCCATAACAAATACACCCAAAGTGCTTCATGGTTCAAATGCAGTGGAAGATTATTTGTTGCTCATCTAACAGTCTAGGGCAGGTGCTCTTGGTGGGTGGGTGGCTCTCGTCCATGAAGTGACGCATGGACCAGCTCCTTCCATCTATGGCACCACCCCCCTCCGAGGACTTTGTCGTCACTTGCATTCTGGAGACATACTCACATCTGAAGAGCCTTAGCCCAGAAGTGGCACACTTCACATTCATATTTCATTGATTTCAACTTAGTTACGTGGCGGATTGTGGCTTGCAGAAGAGTTCCCAACCAGGGGGCCACCAGAGGGCTCAAATCAGCGCACCTTCCCTTGCGAAGCCGTGCAACCTGGAGGAAGGAACTCCTTTGTTCTAACTCCAGCAAAGATGCTGTATGGGCTGGCTTCTACCCCCTCCAGGTGGGAAGGGGGTGGTGGAGATGGGGCAGAGAGGCATGGAAGGGGTAAGAGACAGGGATGGATGAAAGCAAGAAGCACCTTGAAGGGGAGTGGAACCTGAGCCAGGTGGCACCTGGTGGCCTCCTTAGTGGCTCTGCCATTTCAGAGAGTAAGTGCCAGCCTGAGCCAGTGGGTAGGGAGCACCATTGCTGACCCTCCCACCCAGTGAGCCCCATGTAGCTAGCTCTGTCCTCATTCCCATGGTCACCCAGTGTGAGGGATGATGAGGATGGTAGGGGCTAAGTGGGGAGGGGAGGCCATGCCCCCTAATCCCAGGCCTCGGAGGAAGCTGTTGGTGTGGTAGCACGCAGGCTGGCGCACCTCACATCCACCTGACCCTGAGTTGGACTCAAAACCTACGGGATGACCCTCCTCCCTCCCTGCCAACATAAGAGACTTTGCTCAGCCCCCAAGCCTCCCTGCTACTGTGGGGGCCAGGCTCTGGGAATCAGAGGAGCTGGCATCCAGCCTTGACCCCACTGTGCCTTCCACCTCCTGCCCTGCCCAGGGCGGCCCACTGGGCCCTCTCTGCCTGGCCCAACTGGTGCCCAGCCACAGGTACCACTCTGCCTCGCCCGTGTTATAGTTTACAGGAACATTTGTCACCCTTGTTTTTACATCTGTCTCCATCCACCTGCCTCATGTAAACACTACCAGCCTCAACATGCTAATGCTGGGTCCCCAGAGTGGGCACCAGCCATGCCCTTTGGGAGCCATGGAGAACAGGTGGTGGCTGCCAGAGAGTGTCCCAGGGGCCAGTCTCCCCAGACCATGCCCTCCAGGTGACAGGGCTGGCGGGCTCCAGTCCCGCTCTGCCTCTGGCTTGCTGGATGGCCTTGGACGAGGACCCCACTCCCACCCCCAGGCCTCATGTTTCCACTGGGAAAATGAGGCAGTTAAACCACAGAGGGCAAGCAGTGCTGCCTGAGCTCTGGAGCCAGGCAACTGGAATTCAAATCCCAGCCCTACTACCCACTGACTGAGTGACCTTCAGCAAGTCCTGTAACCCATCTGAGCTTTGGTTTCTCTGACTGTAAAATGGGGAAAGTGCTATAGCTGTGAACATTAAATGAAATGAAGCTCATGGTGAGTGCTCACTGAATACTAGCTGTTGGCATTATCCCTCAGGGCTCCTCCTTGATCACAGGCTTCTGAACATGTGCACGTGTATGTATGTTTGGGGGGGTGGTGTTTGTGTGTCTGTCTGTGAGCTCCGAGGCTCACAGTGGGCACTGAGGAGGCTGCAGCCTAAGCTTGCTGTCCCTCTGGGCTGGTTGGCCCAGCCTGCCCTGACTCCTGAACCCAGGAGTCCCTCCTCAGGACTAACCCTGACAGCCTTCCTACCACCATTAACCTTGGCAAAGACTCATAATTCTTGATTTTCTGACTGAGAGGTATTGGCTATCGCCTACAGCCCCACTCAGCCCATGAGGAGGTCTACCGTGAATCAGTCAACTGCCCCCTGCCATGCGCCCAGGGCCCTTCCAATTAGGGGCACATGCCACCACTCTGGGAGATGACATAACTTCAGGGAACAGGGTCTCAACATTTAATAACATGGATTCACCAAGTCAGAAAGTGATTCCTTCCTCTCTTTCAGCCCATCTGAGAACCTCAAGGAGCCAGTCGCAGGCTGGTGCTAGAACATCCTTAACACCTCTGAACTTATCTCCCTTGTCAATAAAGGGAGCAGGGACTGAGGCTGAGAGCCTTCAACAGGCTACGGGATCCCACTAGAATTTAAAAATAGTGTTCTACTTTCATTGTAGTTATTCTTGTGGGTATCTTCTATTTAAAATACTCTATACAGGTTTTTCATTGACCATAGGGATATGACATTTGTAAAGTACAAAGATGTGTCTAAGAAAAATAATACGTATTAGTCATTAGTTGATGCAGGACTTTGGTAGAGGTATGAGCATACTAGGGAATGACATCTGGGAAAGAATGACCTGGTCACAGTTCTGAGACACTTTGGGTTACACTCCTAAAGGTTATTGAGGACCCCAGCAAGCAGGTATAGAGGTTCTATCAGTTTTTATCGTATTAGAAATTAAGGCCAAGAAAAATTTGAAATATTCATTTACTGAACTATAATAAACCCATCACAGATTAGTATAAATAAAATCTTTAATAAAAATTACTATATTTTCCAAAAATATTTTAGTAAGAAGAATGCCATTGTTTTTACATTTTTACAAATCTCTTTAACATCTGGCCTAATAGAAGATAGCTTAATTCTCAAAAGGTGTTTCTGCATTCTGTCAGTTGTGATGTGTTGTTCAGCTGAAGAAAAATTTGGCCCCATGCAAATATGTAATTGAAAAGGGAAGGAGTATTTTACTTGCCTTTTCAGATAATTGTTCTTTACAATTCACCAAAACTGGGCAAGTGGTAGTTTCTTAAAGGATAGTTGCAATGTGGAATCTGAACCCGTATCAATGACCCTTGGTCTACCTTGCACTTTGAATGGATCTCTTACCCATGCATGACTCTAACACCATTTTTGTCATTGGGAAAATACCGGTTCTCTGAGTTACACAGATCTCCTGAACGTTGACACATTTCAGCATATAATATCAAAAACTCACACTTGTTACTGTCAACACGGATCTTATCAGAAAAGTTTTCAGGTATCTAGGTTTTAAGTTATTGAGATTATAGTAGTAAATACAAATCTTCCACAACCCTGGGTTTTCACATGCAAGCTGAAATTTTATCATTTTGGTAACCAGTATGTCAGTTGTTTTCCACGAAGTGATAGACTCGCTTGGTCCACTTTTGAGAAAATGTCTGTTGGAGACCCAAGGCTGAAATCCCACTGCTTCTCTGTCAGGTGTTCTTTTGAGTAAAAGCGGCGTCCCATGAACGCAAGGCCTGGTTCTGCTGGCAGCTCAGTCCTTCCTCAAGCCACCGTCATCGTTTGTTTGCAGCACGGGTGTCCCCTGTGTACGTCCCATTTCATCACACAGTATTAAGATGTGCTCAAGGGTGGAGATTTTTTAAAAACTCATCATCCTTACTACTCCAGCAAGGACGTTCTTCAGTAAAACTGTGAATGTGCTGTTTCTTCGTGAATGCGTGGTGGCAAAGAATGCAGTGGCCACTGGCAGAGTTTGGTGCCATTGCCTTGCTTCCTGCTATGGGACCTCAGTGTTACCTGCCACAGACCCCACTTTGAGAACTGCTGATCTAGCCAGCCCCTTCCCTGTGCAGTTGGGGACACCACAGGCAGAGGCAGAGGGCGGCAAGATCCTGGAAGTGAGGTGACGTGCTCCTTTCCTAGCAAAAACAGCACCTGACCACTCTGGTGAATGGTGGGGGACTGATGTCCCCAGCAAAGGCGCGAGGGGGCAGGGTGGGCTGTCAGTGAGCGAGCCTGGGGAGAGGCGCCCATCAGCCCAGCATCGGCGTCAGAACCTGCCTGTCCCACCCCCGCCCCGTGGAATGTTCCAGCACCGTCTTTTCTCCCCATAATTATGTTGCAGATAGCTCCCGGCCGAGGCTGCTCTAATTAAACTATTCACCATCGTCATTTCGTGTTCTGAAGAGATGAGGTTGGCCATTATCATTTTTCCTTCCCTTTGACTGAGCTCTGGGTGGGTGATTTCCCGCCGCCCTTGCTCGTTTCTTAGAAATGTAGTCTACCCCATTTGAGTTCTTTCCTCCCATCTTAGAACACTGTGCTCAGGAGAAGGGAGGCGGAGGGTGAGAGCATCGAGACATCGGAAGTGCCCGTCCCATTCCCCTCACAGTTTATTCACGACTGACAGCGCCTGCCTGGTGGTTCAGCCAGACGGTGGTGGACGCTGAGCCGCCATCCAGGAGAGACGCCCCTGAGGTGTAGACTGGCAGGTCTGGAACCGCCACGAGGGAAGAAGGCACCCAGAGAAAGTGGCGCCACATAAAGCTGCCCCAAAGGGGGCGATGGTTGGAGCTTAGACTGGTGGCATCCGCACTCCATCCTCTGAGACCTGAGGTGGTCAGAAGCCTTGGTGACATAAATTCATTGCTGCTCCCCGGGGCCCAGGACAATCTTCTGCCACTGACAAAGTTGGGTAGGGCCTCCATCCTGCAGCTGCACACGCGCCACACCCCGGAGGGCCTCCCCGCGCCCTCGGGCCCCCTCCACACTGGACTGACAGTTCCAGAAACCCACAGGAGGGGCCCGGGCGCCAAAGCAGCACGACAGAGAGCCCACATCCCAGGCTCCACGTGCAGAAGGTTTAGCATTTGCTCCTTGAGGCCCCGTGAGGAAGGATTTTCACACGTCAGGGCTGCCCCACCGGGGTTGGAGCGCGAGCTCACACTTGTGCCCAGCAGCCTGGCTGAGAGGCCGTCTGTGCATGCACCTCCCTGCCATCTGTGTGCGGCAGGGAGGCTGTCTTTACTTGAGTGTCTAAGGGCTGCGTGGACCTCCCAGCCCCACCGTTGTCCTCAGGCCCTGCAGATGGCTGGAAGGGCATCTGGTGCCTCAGGACCCACTGCTGCCTAGCAGGGCCCTCGGCTTTGCCTGGGTCTCTGCCGGCCTCCCCTTCATTCCCTCCTCAAGCGCCCCCAGGGGACACCTGCGTCTTGGCTATGCCTTGCCATCTCCCAGACACACCCGTCTCGCATCCCCACCCGTGCGCCTGCTCCTCCTTGCTCTGCCGCCGCGAACCAGCCTTCCCTGGTGCCACTGCGCCTGACACCTCCACCGGCTTGCAGGCTTGGGCAGGGAAGGACCAAGGTGCTGGCGGATCTGTCCCCAGCACCCAGCCCTGGGCTTCACACGAGAGACGTCAGCCAGCCTGTGGTAAAGGAACATTCACTGGTCTGGCCCTGGCTCCTCCTGCCTAACTTGGGCCAAGACACACCAACTGCAGGGGCTGACAGACGGTTTCTGAGAAACACTTTTAGCTTTTTGGTGCAGGAACCCGAGGACTCAGGCCACAGTCACCCCCACCCCCAAACCCCTGGTTCTAGAAGATACATAGTGAACCAGCTTCTTTCTAGGAAAAAGCTGCTTCTGAATAATTGGAGATCCAAGTGTTAGGAGGCTGGAAAGGACGTGACTCTGCAGAAAGTTAGGATTGAAAACCCAAGTCTTCTGCTTCTGCACAGGAGGCAGCCTGGGCCCGAAGCAGGGAAGATTCTTGAAAGGGCTTAGGGCAAATCCCAGAGGATTCAAACAAGTTTGGACTCTGTCTGCACCCAGACAGAGGTCTTGGGAAAGCCTTCCTTAACAAGGCCACGGCCCCTGGCAAAGATGGAATGGTGGGGTGGAGGGAGGGAGGGAAAGTTGAAGGCGGCTCTTCTCCCTGCCATGTTCAAAGCACCAGCTGCTGGGCTGGGGTGGTGCAGGCAGTGTGTTCCCTTTATGCCACACGTGAAAATCCTTAAGGCCAAGACCCCACTCAGTGTCTGCCACCTAGCAGTGTACAGCAGATGAGCCCGCAGACAGGCGAATGGATGAGTGGGGCGAGGCGGGTCAGAGGAGCTGGTGAGTAACGGGGTAGACAGGTGCTGGAAAGGGTGGGACTCGGGGCAGTGAGTGGATGGACGTGCATGGGGCTGGCGGCCAACTGGGTGGAGGCACGAGGTCTAACAGGGAGGTGGCCCGGGGAGGTGGCACAGGCTATGCAAATGGCTGGCTGGAGAAGGGACGGGCGGATTTGACAGGAGGGAACGAAGGATCATCATCCTAACCAGAGAAGGAAAACAAGATTAGAAACAGCGCTGAATCCTGGATTCTGCTGATGGATCTTTTTGGGAAGCCTGGAAGGCTCCCTTCCCTAGAGCAATGGTGGACCCACGAGGGCCCCAACTCCCTTAAGAGACCCCATGAATCGATGGCATGCTCCAGGCACGGGCCTGGCTCAGACGCCTAAGCCCAAACGGGCCTCACCCCCAGCCACCAGATGCCTGCAGAGCCCCAATTATTGCCACTACCAAAGACGGGGCACAGATGTCTAACATGCCCCTGGGGTGGTAGCGCTTCCAGGAGAGTCAGTCAGCAATCTGCTGGCCCAGGGCCAGAGAAGCAGACCTTTGCCTGGGTGGGCGGGAGAGCCCCCACTGCTCCGAGGCCCAGCTGCAGAGAGGAGGGGAGGCTGCTCTCCTGTGTGTGAGAGAAACGGGGCTGTGTTTCCCTCGACGTGTGGGCCTGGGTGGGATGGGTCTGGCAGTTACTAAGTGCTCAGAACGCCGCCCCCACCACCATTCTCCACCTGCTGGAATAACAGTGCCCACGCTGGGCCTCCAGCGCCTGGGGTCTCTCTGCCCTTTGCCCTGGAGGAGCAGGTCAACAGCCCAAGGAAGGCAGCGGGGGCCACTGCCTGGTCTCCGGCTCAGCCCTCGCCTGTTGGCCTGTGCGTTCCTGCCCCCTGGTGGGTGCAGGGACAGCTACAGCACGTGGGGCCGGGTGGGGCCGATGGAGGCTTTTCCCTGCGACTGGAGGGAGGCCTGGGTGTGTCGTGTGTGCGTGCACACTCACACTTCCCTCGGCCTAAAAGATTAGCGATGGAGGAAAGCTCTGAACGATCCAAAGCAGCTCCTCCAGTGGAAGGGGTTATTATTATAATAACTATGATTATTGTTATCAAGATTATCATGCTTGCCTGGAAAGTCTTGTACAAAGCAGGCTTATTTTGTCAGCTTGTTGTTTGTGTCTGAGGCACTTCATCTTTGCCTATAATAACTAACATTTGCAGGGCTCTTTCATGTGGCAGAGCTGTGTCACATCCTCAGCCCATTTCATCTGCACAGACAGCCCTGTGTGGTGGGAGCTAATGAGAGAACAGGGGCTCAGAGAGGTTAAGTGTTCTGGTCAAGGTCACACAGCTAAAAAGGTGCAGAGCTAGGATTTGAATCTGGGTCACTCGACTAAAAATCCATGTTCATTTCCCCACCACATCCTTTGCATCTCATCCCTTAAGCAGGAAGATGCCTTTTATTATACTTCAGCTCCAAACCTCTTCGCCACTGATGTTTACATGCCCTGAAGAGAAGGGAAGCGTTTTGAAGACCCACGTGTTAAAAGTGCAGTTTGCCATCCTGGTTTCAGGCAATGAATATACCTGGGCACTTCCGAGTCCCTGCGGTATCTGGCGTGTGAGTAGAAAACGTGGTTTTCTTTCCCGATTGCTCAGATTCTCTTGGTCACCAGCCCTCCACTCCTGGAGTGCGGCACAGGACAGACAGACATCAGCTACATCTCTGAGCAGGTGGAAAGGAGAAGGTGCAGGGGGACTGTCTGTGGCCCAGTAGGTGGGCACCAGGTGGGCAAAGCCCTGATTGGGCACTGGAAGCCTGCGCCCCTCCTCATAGCTTCAGGTACCCACTGGCTGGCTGGGGACAGCTTTCTGAAAGCAGTGCCCCTCACTGCTGGGTACCAGTACACTGTCCCTCTGATCGTCACCTGGGCCTTGATGCTGCTTCCCAAGCACGCTGATGACCAGTCCCCAGCAGCACGTCTTCGAGGAAGGAGGCTCCTGGCTGTGCACCACGGCGAGGACCCCCTGTGTGCCACCAGTTCCAGGGCTGCACTACCTCACCCCACCCAGGGCACCCTGCTGTCCAGCAAGAGCCCAAGGCAGCCCATGGGGTGGGGGGCACCTTGGGCCCTGTCTCCTGCTGCTCGTGGATGCAGTGCAGAGGTTTACAGAGGGGCTTCTCCGGAGTCTCAGGGCCCCTCACAATGCCTCACTGCCACCTTGAGCAGGCTCAGCCATTTCTGTGTCAACATCATGAGTAAGATATCATTTAACTAGAAAGGTTACACTGGCTACAGTGAAAAAAAATGTTAATGCTGTTTTTAAGTCATTGATGTGGTAAAAGGAACCCTGCAGGTGGCCTTGAGAAGTCACAGCCTCTCCCAGCCTCCTAATCCTAAACCCATAAGAATGGCATTGCTCCTGCTATTGATATTCAGAAGTGCACAGTCCCAGCCACGCCCAGAGAAGAGTCCCATCCTCCTCCCATGCCCTGACATCATAAGGGCAGGCAGCTTGGTCTTTTCTTCTCTCTGTGGCCCCTGGACAGGCCTAGAGGTGGGGCAGTATACACTCGTCCACTGAGCGGGCGCCAGCACAGCCACCCCTCGGTGCTAAGTGCTCTCTGCTCACATAGCAGCCCTGTGAAGAAAACGCTGCTGCCACCCACTTTTGCACGTGAGGACACCAAGCCTCGGAGAGGTTAAGCTGTTGCTCGAGCTGGCATCCCAGACAGAGGCCCAGGTCTGGGTAGCTCCCTGGTCTGTAGTCTTGGAGCCCCCAGAAGGTTGCATGGTGCAGGACTAGGAAGGCCAAGGAGGGAGTGACCAAAGGAGGCTGGTGGAGGAGGCTCCTTGGAGGGCGTGGGGTGGCAGGAGAGCCAGGCATCAAAGCACGGGTGATTCCAGCAGGCGGAGGATGAGGGGTAGGGGCACTTACGGAGTGCACAACCCATCCCACCCAGGAGGGCTTGTCTGAGCAAATACAGTCACGTTCCCGCTCACACGCAGGAGAGCACCCCCTCCTTCCTCTGCAGCTGGGCCTCAAACAGTGGGGGCAGTGGTGGAATGGGGGGCCCACTCCTTGGGCAGACACACATGTCCGTGAACTCCTTACAGGACTGTCGACCGAATCCCACCAGACTGCCTCTAGTGTCCAGCACCTGGCCAGTGCCAACAGCACAGTGAGTGCCATGCCAGTCCTGTGGAAGAGAAGCCACTCGACGCAGGAAATACAGCACCACTTGTGGCACTACGCCCAGGGCATGGTCCTGCAGCAAGGGAGGAGTGCACTCAGATGCCAGCAGAGCACCCCAGAGCGCAGTAATGGGAGGGGTGTTCCTGGAGGAGATAGACCCCATTAGCCTTGGCAGACCAGTGGCCATGATAGGACTTGGGGTACAAGTACAAACATAAGCCAAACAAACCAATGACATATCCTCAACTGGATTTCAAAAATCAAGGGATTGATGGTTTCAGGTAACTAGAAAGCCCAAAGGTATGTGTGGCTGCAGGCATAGCTGAAGCCGGGTGCTGCTGTGTCACCATGACTCGGGTGTCTCCCTCTCTCAGCTCTGCTTTCCTCTGTGGTGGCTCCACACATGGGTGGGCCCTCTCTTTGAGAGTCTCTCTTTCCCAATAGTTCCTACAGCTGTCCTGGGGCTGGTTGGGGCAGGGGACCAGTTGTTAGTCTGATTAGACAAATATGGATTCTTCATCCACCCCAGACGATTCACAGGCCAGCAGGCTGGATCGGCCCCGCCTAGAGCATGTGTCCACCCCTAGAATCAGAGGGCAGATTCAGCCCCACCCCTGCCACTCAGACTGGGTCAGGCAAGTGCATACCGGCAAAGCCCCTCCTTCCTCTCCAAGCCTGGTCCTTCCTTTTTACCCGTCTCCCTCTACTTTGCTAGGGGGCTGGGGCCGGACACCAGTGAGTCCTCAGCTCTGGCCTCAGGTGGCCGGGCCTTGTCCGAGATGCAAGTCCAGGGCTGTTGACCGTCGCACAGTAGAGAAGGTTGACTTTGAGTCCGGGCTTTCTCTCCTGCCCGCCAGCTGTGTGATCGTGAGCAGGTTACCACCCCTAAACAGGATGCCTACCTAGCAGAGTTGCTATAGTGGTTAAATGAGATGCAAATATTGTTTAAATCGGCCAGAGTTGGTGGGTAGTTGTGGTGGAGTAAGGAACCAGGGCCATGCCTAAAATTAAAATGCCGAGGACCCATTCGTCCCACACTCGTCGCTGAGTGCCAACTAGCCACAAAGCACTGTGCGAGGCCCAAGGTACTATCCGTGAGAAATCAGGAAACCATCCCTGCTTTGAGGAACAGGCACGTACAGCACTAGCTGTAACACGGTGGGCTCCGTGCACCGTGGGAGTGGACTCTGCCTGGGGGTATCAAGGAGGGCTTCCCCGAGGAAATGGTGTTTGAGATGAGGAGGGGCCCGGGCAAGAGTGACCTGGACAGATAGATAGAGCACACTGAGGTGGGTTACTCCAGTTTATTTGGGGAACAGAAAGAAAGGCCGTGTGGCTGGGGTCCCTTGAGAAGGGAAAGCGGGAGGGTATTAGGACAGAGGGGTATGCAGGAGTTTTGTAGGCCACAGTAAGGAGTCTGGAATTTAGGAATGATGGGAAGCTATTGAAATAATTTAAACAGAGAAAATTATTGTATCCATTAGGATATAATTGACTGAATATCAGAGACCCTAAAAATAGTGGCTTAAATAAGATAGAAATTTATTCTAAGTGTAAAAAAAAAAAACCACTTAAAATAGTGTTAGTATGACTGTGGATAGCATGGAGTCTTGTCAAGAACAGGTTTTTAGATCACTGTTCTGCTCTCCCTATGGTTTGGACCTTGCCTTTATGATCCAACTGGGCTGCTAGAGCTCTAGCCATCACACCAAGTTCTACGCATTAGGAAGGAAGGAGTGAGAGAAAAAGGTTCCCCTTCCCATTAAAATGACTTTTCCAGAGACCTCATAGCACTTCAGCTTACCTCTGATTGTGCAGAACATGTCACATGGTCATACCTACCTGCAAGCAAAATTAGGAAATACAGTCTTTTTATTGATATCAGTGTGCCCAACTAAAAATTTGGGGTCCTTTTTCTAAAGGAGAAAGGGGCAATTGATATTAAGAGGAAATTAACAGTCTCCTGCTCTGTAGGAAACAGACTGGAGAGAAGCAAGACTGAGGCAAGGAGCCCTTGAGAGGGAACTAAGGATGGCTAGGAGACAGATGGTGGTGGCTTGGACTCAGGTTGACAGAGGAGATGAGGAGAAGTGACAGGACACTGGGCATGGGAGGGAAGTGGCAAAGTCAGGCAGGACTCCTGGTCTTTGGCTTTGAGCAGTTGGGCCAGTGGGGAAGTCAGGAGAGGGCAGGAAGGATGGGGGTGGGGGGTGCTGCCAGCTCAGGACCTCGCCCCCACCCCCAACACCCCGAGGATGTGAAGCTGCAGGGAAGGCCCCAGTCCCCTGGACTGTCCACTGGAGAATCCCAGGGAATCAGCATTCCCCTAACTGGAATACATCTCTCTGGGATGGGA
Organism: Avahi laniger; assembly: GCA_963575035.1. Classification (NCBI taxonomy): domain Eukaryota; kingdom Metazoa; phylum Chordata; class Mammalia; order Primates; family Indriidae; genus Avahi; species Avahi laniger. The sequence continues at coordinate 28,902 of CAUYSK010121899.1, read as the reverse complement.
TTCATAAAATTCCAGGTCATGCATGGAAGAACAAAGATAGGAAGACAAAGTGGGTTTGTGGGGGCCCACAGTTTATAAATCGTACCCTCTGGAGTGGGTCTTGGCTCTAGGGTTCTCAGATTGGAGGAAGTCTTGCCAGCCCTGCCTGCCCCTCGGGTGCTCCTCAGGTGGGCAGAAACCATGACGGAGGGGCCCAAAGGAGAAAGTTTGGAAAACTCTAGCCAGGTCCACACCCGCATCCCTCAGATGGGAAAACACACTGAGGTGGGCCAGGCAGGATCAGCTACAGGTCCCTGACTCATAGGCCTTGTACTGTTTTTAGCCCCAGGTGGAAGTGCCACCCTTGCCCACCCACCCACCTCACTGAGTCCTCACTGTCTGCCTGGGCACCCAAAGCCCAAGCCCCAGTCCTAGCTTTGCAGGTCACTGCCACCAGGGGTGTGCTAAGCCCAGCCCTGAATCCCAGAGGCCAGGCTCCCTTGGTGGGCAGCCTCCATGTCAGGGGGTGTTTGGGACATGCCCCTGGGGACCTGGATCTGGGTTAGCAGGTGGACTTGGCCTTCCCGCCTCCAGCCAGTTGTAGCCTCCTTCCCAGGGCAGGCAGTGGGGAGGCGGCACCGCTGCCGGAACTTTCCCATCAACATTGTGCAGTGGACAGGTTCTGACATGTAAATAGCTTCTTAGCCAGACAGCTCAGTTCTGGAAACGTCTACAGTAAAGGCTTGGGCCCCACGTACCTTTTGTGCAGGACCTTTAGTTGGCCACAAATCTCCCAGGTGCTGACCTCATTTCCTTTGTGTCTCCCACCCCAAAGGACACCCGCAGATTTCCAGAACCTCCCACTCACTCCCTGAGCCATGTGCCTGGGCTGGGTCGTCTGTCCCTCCCCTGGCTTAATTGGAGGGTTAGGGGTTGAAAAGGCTTGCAGCAGAGTAATGTCTAGTAATAGTAATTGCACCATGGATAAAATGTTCCAATTCTGGTGTTCCCAGGAGGTCAGGGAATGGTAGGCCTGGCGTATCCCACTCCCAAACCCCAGGAGGGGCTCAGTCTCACTGTGGGCTCCAGGACTCGTGCAGGCTGAAACCAGGGGGAAGGCAGCTGGAGGAGGGGCCCAGGCAGTGCTGGGACCAACTGCCCAGCCCATGTGGACTCTCTGGGGCCCACTCTGGTCCTGTGCCCTCTCCACCTACATGCGACTGCCTCCTATAGCTGTGTGTCTCCTCTGGAACCTGGTGTCAGTCAGGGCCTTGGTGTGTGCGAGTGGCAGAAACCAACCTCAGAGAGGGTGAGGGGACCCAGCCTCAGGGACCCAAACACCTCGACACTTTCCTGCTTCTTTCTGCTAGCTCTATTCTGAGAGGCTTCTCCACAGGTTGGGGGACACAGGTCTTGGTGATACCAATGACTTTGGGGTCATAGCCTCTTAAGCTGGCCCCATTTGAAAAATCCCAGGGGAAGACCACAGGTGTCTGCAGGACTGTGGGCTTTGGGGAATGAGGGTCCAGCATGCCCCCCACCCTGTTGCTGGGACGCACGCATCCTGAGCAGCTGGAGCACACAGTGAGGCGCAGCACTCAGGGTGGGTGGTGGTCACATGGGAGAGGTGTTCTCAGGGACTCCTGGGATATTGGCAGGGACAGAGGGGCCTCTTGGGTGGCAGTCACCTTGCTCTTTGGTCAGGAGAGTGGTCTGAGCCAAGTCCTGTCAGCCAGAGAAGAATGAGCAGACGGAGTGTGTGGGGCCTGGGCTTAGACGGGTCCCTGGTGTCCTGGTTTGGGTTCTTCTAGAAACTGACCCGAGACAAGGATCAGGTTTTACAAGGTGTCAATTTGGGAGGTCACTGCAGGAAGCACTGGGTCAGTGGCGAGGGAACAGGGGCGGAGGGAGGCCAGTAGAGTGAGTTCGTGGGCGGGCTGCCACTTTGGGCAGCTGGGGCCCCATCCCCAGGGCATCCTCTGAGAGACTGTGTGGAGCTTGTCCCAGAATTGTCTCCCAGGAGGGCAGGGACACCCAGATATTTGCCTACAAACTGTCTGTCCTGGGCGCCGACTCCCAAACCGTGCAGCCCGCCACACACCAGGAGCAGAGGGCTCCTTCGTCAGCAGAGGCAGGAGGCCATTGGGTCCACGGGAACCCTCTGCAGGCAATCTCCAGGGCAGTGAGGGGTATGAAGGGGGCTCGAGACAGCACCGCTTTACCCCCACCTGCTCTCGGTTAGACATTAATGCAGCCATCGTTTCAGATGGAGCGCAGACCTTTCTGGGTGATGCCACACCATGCTTGGTCTGGACCCTTCCCCAGGTATCATTTGCCGCCGGAGGTGCTGTGGTCAGTGACTGCTCTCAGCACACCTGGGTCTGGCCACAGAGGCAGCCCCTGGAGTCGGAAGGCTCCTATTCTTGAGTTCCTGCCCTGCCAGTCACCATCTGTGACTTTAGGTGAGCACCTTCCTCTCCATGGCCCTCGGTTTCCCCACCTATAAAATGGGGATGATAATACTTAAACGGCAAATACTACTGTATTAGCCATCGCCACCACAGACCGAGCCGCTTCGTTTAGCTGAGGACCAGAGATTCAGGTTCAGTTCTGCACTGCGTGTCCCAAGCCCTCTTCCTGGGATAAACGAGAGAGCCTGGGATATTCATGGCAGCGGTAGGCCCACAAGGACAGGCAGAAACACACACCGTGGGCCACAGGAAGTCACCCAAAGCCAAGGAGACAGGAAACATGTTCTGCCTCTGGTGGAGGGTGGGGGCACACTCACGTCCCACAGACAGTGTGTGGAACTTGGCCCTCTGTATCCGTGGTGTGCGCATCCCGCGAATACTGTGTTTCAGTCTACCTTTGGTTGCGCGTGCAGAACCCACAGATACGACGGCCAGCTGTATTTACTGAAAAAAAATCTGTGTAGAAGTGGATCTGCACAGTTTAAACCTGTATTATTCAAAAGCCAACTGTACTTTTTTTGGTCAAAATTAATTTTATTTTAAAAATACATCGTATGTTAAGTTTGTATCTTTTTTTGCATTATAGAGGTGAATGCAGGGCAAAGAGTTGGGGGTGGATGTGAGGCGGGGCGAAGCATCAGGCCCACGGCCGCAGGTCCCCATGAGGGGTCGTGGAGCTCCGAGGAGGCAGCATGTATGTGTGCGTGCGAAAGTCCTCTGGGAACTGTAAAGTGCTACTTGCAAGTGCAAGGTTGGGGTGGTGCGGTCCTGGGACTCCTCCAAGAGCCTTCCGAGTCTTCAGAAACTACCACACTCCTGGTTTTGATGTTATGTGTTACTGATCGTAGTCTTTGAAAACAGGTGAGCCCTGTTTGGTATCCAAGATAGGGGAGGGGAGAAACCTGTTAATCACGTGGTACTTTTTCTCTGGTTCCGGCTGAGTCTCAGCCTACACTGTGCGCCTTGAGCAAATTCAGCTACACCCACTCCGACAAGGAGGGAAGGAGGCAGAGAAGGAGAGAGCGCCCAAGGTCATTATTTCCCCTCCACCTTTCCTTGTTTGACCTGGGCTTCGCCTGCACCCAGAGGAAGGTAGGCCACAGGTCACAGACAAATAATTAAAAATCAATAAAATTAAGTTTTAGCTTTGGGTGATCCAAGCGCCTCAGTTCTTGAGATTGAATGTTGGCACGAGGGATTGTCACCCTCTGCACTGACTTGACAGCCAGTCCCCCTGCTGCCCACCCTAAGGTGCCGTTAGCGCCACTGTCCCTCAGCTCACCCGATTCTCGGCCAGGCGGCTGCTTCCTGATCCAGCCCAGTTCCAGCGACTGCTCCACCTTAGGTAAGGGGTGTAGAAAATTACAACTCCAGCCAAGAACATTGATTTTTAAGATTTTTTTCCCAAACAAAATACAAAACCCCATTTTCAAAATAGATGAAAGCAGAGCTGCTGGTTGAGCTGGAAGGTGGAGCACAGAGCCCAGCCCACTCTCCCTTCCTGCCCACTGGAAGCTCCAGGGCTCCCCGGCCATGGCCTGCTCTAGGACTCCCATGTGACAAGGCCCGAAGGCCCCAGGAAGCCCGCTGTGCACGTGTCCCGAGGCACAGGGGTGCTCAGATAGTGGCCCCTTCTCCTGAGCAGGCCGTAGGTATAGCTGTCATCCTACTGCTCTGGCAGTGCCCTTAGCACAGTCCAAGCCAGGGGTCTTCTGTCCCCCTGAAGCCTCACAGCCCCCACCCATCTCTCCTCACAGGCCGATGCCAAGATGGTGTGTGACGTCGTGAGCCGGATGGAAGACACCGAGCCCTTCTCTGCAGAGCTGCTTTCCGCCATGATGCGGCTCTGGGGTGACTCAGGAATCCAAGAGTGCTTCAACCGGTCTCGGGAATATCAGCTCAACGACTCTGCCAAATAGTGAGTGTCCCCGGGGGAGGGAGGCCCGGAGCTGGGCAGTGACATGGCGCCAGAAGGGGCACAGGAGCTGGTGGAGCAAAGAGGGCTTGGTGGCTCAGGCTGCACTGCCGTGAGATATTCTGCTGCAGGTGGTGGGTGTCAGGGAAGGACGAGTGGAGGAGAAAGAGGCCAGGGAAGGCAGAGAGCACAAGACACAACCAAAGAGCGGGAATCTCCCAAGGACAGGACCCTGTCACCCGCTTGTTCTACCTGGCACTCCAGAATGAAGGCTTTCAGTGTAGCAGCCCTTTCTTTCCCATGGCTCAAAAAACCTGTGACCCCTTAAATACAAACCAAGAGCCATGTAGGCAGAAGATAACTGCCATTTTATTTTAGAGAAAATAATAAAATTCCAATTCCTCTGTATTTAAAATTAAGAATAAAGAATATATAACAGCATATAATAAATATGTTAAATAATCAACATATACTTTAATACTGTGTTATAACTAAATAAGGGGGAGGAAGGAGAAAGGCAGAGAAAGTGCCGCCAGTGGCAGGGGTCACTGGCCTGCCCTCTGCAGCTTTGTCACTCCAGGCGTCTCTAAGGATATCCTCCCTGGTTACGTGCCCTTGGCCCCTAGATCAGAGGCTCCAGAGCCCTGGGATGGTCAGTATTGGTCAGGGTCGTGTCTTCTGCCATGGAGACACTGGGATTGCAGCTCGGCTCTCAGCAGACGCACCCCAGTTTTGCAGTCTGGCACCCGTGCATTCAGTGGGAACTGCCCCCGAGGAGCCCCTGGCTTTATCCTGCTAGCTGAGGTCGCAGGGCTCTGACCTGATCTGATTCAGCCATCCTTACCAGGCTTCTCCACAGGGGCCATTGTGCTCCAAGGCTGAGAAGCCCTGGAAACATTTTTGATTGTCTCAAGGAGGGCAGTGCTCCTGGCGTCTAGTGGGTAGAGGACAGAGATGCTGCTAAACATCCCATAGTGCACAGGACAGCCTGCGCAACAAAGAGTTATCTGGCCCAAAACATCAGTAGTGCCAAGGTTAAGAAACCCTAATCTTAACAGAGGCCAGGGCCAACTCACAGCATTTACTCATGGACACTTCCATTGGCCGTGATGGTGGCTAACAAACTAGGGACCTGAGTAGGCCATTTCTGCATACCTAGACTGTCCCCAGGGCACAGACCTAAGTCCTACGAGTCCCGGGTGATGGCTACCTAGGCCCCAGGCCTGGTGAGCCCCACAGACTCCTTGGTGGGCAGGACCGTGACCCAGAGGCTGGGGTCTGCAGCTCCCTGTGCACGCTCAGGTCACAGACCCAGAGCCTGGAGGCCAGAGTGGCCCTCCTCCCTTCTCTCCCTGCCCGCCCCACCCAGGTCTGCCTGTTGGCAGCTCATCAGATCCTCCCCTTAAATTTTTACCTAGTTCCGGGCCGGGGTGGTGGCTCACACCTGTAATCCTAGCACTCTGGGAGGCCAAGGCAGGAGGATTGCTTGGGCTCAGGAGTTCGAGACCAGCTCTGAGCAAGAGTGAGACCCCATCTCTACTAAAAAAAATAGAAAAAATTAGCAAGTCAACTAAAAATAGAAATAAAAAATTAGCTGGGCGTGGTGGCTCGTGCCTGTAGTCCCAGCTACTCAGGAGGCTGAGGCAGGAGGATTGCTTGAGCCTAGGTGTTTGAGGTTGCTGTGAGCTAGGCTGACACCACGGCACTCACTCTAGCCCCGGCAACAAAAGTGAGACTCTGTCTAAAAAAAAAAAAAAATACTTAAAAAAAATTTTTACCCAGTTCCCTGATTATACCACGAGTCCATTGTAGAAGTAACGTTAAACAACACAGAGGGGCAACCTCTCTTCCACCCCCAGGCCTGCCCTCTCCCACTTTTATCCATTTCCATTCATTTGTCCCAGTGACATTCAGAAAAAGTCGACCTTCTTAGAATCCCCACTGTGAAATCCGGGGGAACTCAGTTCACCTTCCTTCCTTCCAGCTCTCTCCACCCCAGCTCCAAGTTTTTGCTAGTCACAGGGTTATTTTTAGTTCTTCCGGTGGTTACCTTTATATTATAACTTTAAATAAGAAACTTGAAACTTAGTTTTTGTCAACTCCCCACCCCTCCAGTGAGCTGAGGAAATTCACCTTCTCCCTCCCTCCCTCTCTCCCTCTCTCTCTCTCTCTCTCTCTCTCTATCTCTATCTCTCTGTCTCTGCCTCCTTTCAAATTCTCCACTTCCAAAGTTTATAATATTGCTGTTCTCTCCTGTTATCCGGGATGAGGTCTTCTGTGTCCTACCTCTGGGGGAAGGTTCCACAGCAGGAAGAGAGGGAACAAGTAGACGGCTGGGGCAGGAGGACCGGACACGATTTCTGGTCCAGATTGTGGTGGTGGTGCTGGTGTTTTAGCAGTTAGAGCACATCCTGTGACAAAATCATGGGTCCAGTATGTCAAACAGATAGAGGTAGATTCATGTGGCAGGAGAGAGAGGCAGGCCTGATAGGGTGTCACTTCAAGTGGTTCCCTGAAGCCCCAGTCCCCAGAAGCTCCCAGCCCAGCCCTTCCCAGGGGAGGGACAGGGCTCGGAGGGCGGGATCTGTGTGGCCAGGATCCTGAGCGGGGAGCCTCTCTGAACTTGGCCGGCTCTCCCCTCTGGGCGGTCGCTCTGAGACAGCTCCCAGGAACCCTGGGCTCATCCAGCCAGCGACTGTGCAAGAGGGTTCCATGGCGTGGTTAGCTTTGGCTTGTCCCAAATCCAGTCCCCGGCTGAAGTGTCCCTGCTGGCTGTCGGCCTTCCCCTCCTGGCCTTTCTGTCTTGAAGGCACTCCCTTAGAGCTCTTGCTCCTCTGGTCACCAGCGGCCACCACCTCCTGCTCAGCGTCTGTGCCGCCTCCTCACGGCCCCTTTCGCTCAGCTCCTGGCTGCTGCCTCCTCTCTGGCCACCTTCTCAGATGCCCTCACTGCCTCCTGCCCAGCCCCTGGCGTTCCCGAGCTCGTCCTGGGACCTATTCCTGTCAAGTCTGGGTGCCTGGGTGATCCTCCCCAGGCCTCTCATTTTAAATTATTCCTACACGTGGGACAACTCTCAAACTCTTATCTCTAGTGCAGCCCTCCCTCTTGACTTCTGCCTTAAGTCACTACGTGCCAGTGGGACTCCCGGGTCCCTCTCTGCCACACCTTCCCGTCCTGCCAAGTGTGTCTCACTCTACCAGGTGGGACGTCTTAACGGCTCTCCTGCCGTACCCCACACCTGACTGCAGCAGGTGGCTCCCTTTGCGCATCGCAGGCAGCATCCTGACCCCTTCTCGCCCCTCGCGCCTGCCCACCATGCTGCTGGCTGTCACTATAGCTGGAGAACCGTGTATCGATACTTCCGGCCAGAACCTTCCAGGGCTCCCATCTCACTATCAGAAAAGCCCCAGTCCTGACAGTGGCCTCCAGGGCCTACATGCGTGCCCCACTCCGATGCCTGCCGCTCTCCCCTCTGCCGCCCACCTGGGCCTTGCCCACTCCACGGTGGTTTCTCTGCTGGGCCACTCAAGGCTCAGTCCCCTCCGTCTCCACTGTCCCAGACACCTTCCCCAACCGCCCTTCACCAAACAGCTGCCCCCAGCAGGTCTCCATCGCCAATCACCTGATTCTCTCCTCTGACACCACATGCTGACGTGTCATATCTTGCCCGTCTGTTGTCACACACGCACACGCTAGCACAAAGGCCCTGGGAAGGTGGCGGCTGTGTTGATCTTGTTCATCGCCCCCTGCCTGGCACCTTGAGCAGTGGGAAGGTCGGATGGGCAGTAGCTGCACATTCAGCTTTGCTGGCTGGAGCACGTTAAACAGTTCTCCCCACACCTCGCCGCCCTCCCACAGCCATCTCCTCGTGTGGGGCTTGGCCAGCACAGGACACACCAGGGGGCCAGGTTGTCTGTCTAAAGGAAGTTTGCCCCGGCTGGCATAGGAGGGGCAAGACCAGAGGTGCCCAGGCCCAGTGTCCAGCTGGAGATGACAGCGTGGGGCGTCCAGCACAGCTTGTGAGCAGAGGCCACGGGAGCCAGGCCGGGGGCAGGGCCAGCGGGGCCGGAAGGGGCTCCTCGGGCTGAGACCAGAGCCTGCCCAGACCCAGTGGCCCAACGAGGAGGCTGTGGGATGGCTGGAGCATACAGGTCACCCTGTAGCCTTGGCTCCCTCATCCCACCACCCCACGGAGGACATGGTCAGGCCTGGAGTCTATCAGTCAGACCCGGGCTGGAGTCCCAGCAAAGTCCGTTTCTAGCACTGTGACTTCAAGCTTACCCCCTTGAGCCTTAGAATCAACTCTTCTGTTTTATTTTCTTAGGGGACCTTCCCACAGGGATTGGAGGCAGGCCTAGGTTATTGGCTTATCAGTAAACACCTTTGGCAAAGGTGTCCGCCCTTCCCAGCCCTATGGATGTCCACGAGCTGGTCAGCACGCTCATCTCTCATGCTGTGGTGAATACAGTCCGGCCAGGTCCTGTAGCAAGTACAACCTGGGCCCCCACATCATCCCCGGCTCAAACACTCGGGGTTCCTCCCATGTGGTTTATCCTGGCACCAGAGATGGGTGGCCTGGCTGGCCCCATGGATCACTGAGTCTTCCTCCAGGCCTGGCCCAGCTCCCTACTTCCTGGTTTCCCAGATCCCACCCTGGCTTTATGTTCAAACCTAACCCATAAAGAGACCCATAACCCTCGCAGGCAGCATCCTCTAGTGCTTGGCTCATGGCCCGGGCAGGTGAAGTGTGAAGGCCCCATCTGACCCCAGAGCGAGTGGTGGCAAGGGAAGAGATCCCTGATTCCAAAGACCTGGGTCCTGGGGAGGCCTGGCCACTGTGTGGCTGAGGAGCCCCCAAACCTCCCCTCCAAGAGCATCAAAGGGGAAGATGCACTACACCCCTTGGTAAACGAGAAGGAAGTATGGTGTGTGGAAAATGTGGGCAGATGCTTGGAGTCCTCTCAAAGCACTACAGAGCTCCAAAATATGGACTCTGGATCCAGGTGTCCAGGTCAAGCTGTGTGCCCTTGGGCAAGGTGCTTACCTTCTCTGAGCCCTGGTTTTCTAATCTATAAAATAGTACATTTAACTCAGGGAATTTAAGGATGAAACACTATTATACGTGTAAAGAATAGAAGCTACCTGTTGGCCATTATTATTTTTAAAATGAAGAAATACAAAATTATATTATAAATACGGTAGTCTCATTTAAAAGCTCGGTCTTATCTGAGTGTACCTGGAGCTGTGAACATAGCCCCTCTCGGTCTGAATTAGAGGCTCTCTGAGAATGCGAGGTCGGGACCATAAGCTTCTCTTCCTTGGTCATCCCCACCTTCTGCTGGCCCTGGATGGCCATGGTCATTTCCACAATCAGCCTGTGAGGGACCCTGGCCGAGATGGGACTCTGCAGGTGGGTGGCCTGGCAAGCCCTGAGCAATGCCCAGGTGCTCGGTCCATGGTCCCTTGTGTGTTGCCGTCCCCAGCTACCTGGACAGCCTGGATCGGATTGGGGCCGCCGACTACCAGCCCACCGAGCAGGACATCCTCCGAACCAGGGTCAAAACCACGGGCATCGTAGAAACCCACTTCACATTCAAGAATCTCCACTTCAGGTGAGGCCCAGGGGAGCACTCAGGCCCTGGTGTTGGGGCAGGCAGTTAGATACCAAAAGAACTTTGTGTTCATTTCTGCCAAATTCAGGGGCTGGGGTGAGCAGGAAGGTTTCCCGGAGGAAGGGTCCTGGTGTGCGGCTGTAAGGAAGGAGAATTGGATGGACAGAGGAGGGGCGGCCTGTCCCCGAGATGCCTCCTGGGGAGGGGGAGGAGAAGGGTCACCCAGGCTGCCCCTCCAAGGCCACCTGTGGGGAGGGGTGAGGAATGGGGCTGGGTAAGCCCAGGCAATACCTGCGAGACCCTGAGGACCCGCAGAGTCTCGGAGCGGGAATGGCTGAGAGAGCAGCTGACCTCCGTCTCCTGGTGCACGTGGGGAGCTGAGGCCTGAGAGAAGCAGGGCTTTCCCATGCACAGGACGCCGCCAGAAGCCAGGGCTGTGAGTGCCTCAGAACAGGGGCCTGAGGTGTGAGGCTGGTTTCTAGGGCCCTGCTGGCGGCCTATGTCCCCACCTGGAGTAACCTCCGTGCTCTGAGGCCGAGAGCCCCTGCCCGGCCTTGCAGCTGCAGCTTGTAGGTCTCGGGTGGAGCAGGAAGAGAGGCCAGGAGGGAGGGGAGGGCAGGGAGCTCAGGCCAGTGGCCAGAGTAAGGCCCTGTTTCCTGGCCCCCTGCCTTGCCTGGGCTGGGGCTGAATTCTGACACTCCTTGCCTCCCATGTCCCCAGCCCCTGCCCACTCCTGTGCAGACTCAGGGGGCTGAGGCGCTGTATCCGGATTCCTAGGCCCAGCAGGCAGCCTCTCTGTAGGGCTCTGGGAGCCGCGCTAGGGCCAGGAACCTCGAGGCCTCCCTTGATTTATAGGCCTCTCAGTCCCTCCTGCTCACCGGACAGGAGTACAGGATGGGGGCCTTGGCCCCGCCCTCACAAAGAAGAGAATAAGCATTCTGGAGTGGGCCAGAGGCCGTGGGCCACCACCCCTGCAATTCAGACAGGGCAGCAGGATCCACAGGAGGTGACGATAGGACAGACCCATTTCTTTGCTCCAAGCCCACTCTGTTCTCTTCTGTCTGGAGGGACCAGAGGCCCTGTCCACACAGGATCAGGGCACAGCCGCCCAGCAGGTGCCTACCAACAGGCTTCTGGGTCTAGGAGGCTGCAGGGCTCCTCGCTCGGGCGATTGGGGTGAGAGGCTGACCTCTTACTTCCAGGACGTAAGTCCCGTCTGCCGACAGTCTCACCCACGGCCCTCATGGGTGGAGTCTGAGGGAAGGAGAGGCCAGGCTGCGCTGGGAGGACGGACAGGGCAGAGGTGAGAGCACCAGCTTTGTCTGCAGCCAGACCTGGGTCACATCCCAGCTCCACCACGGCTGGGCTCTTGCCAGGAGCTTGGGCACGTCCTCAGCCCCTTGGTGGCTCACTTCGACCACCCATATTATCATTCCTGCCTGCCTCTTTCCCAGGCTGGCTTGGAGTTTGCCCAGAGAACTGCCCAGAAAGGACTAGAATGTGAATGTGCCATGAGAGGGGAACCTCTCAGGGGCGTTGCTTGGGGGCCAGCTCAGGTGCACTCTCTTAGTAAAACACTTCAGCTGCAAGGGCAGGTCTTCGAGTCACTACATGTGGGCACTGCAGGGTCCTGGGACAGACCCCTGGGACAGTGATGGCTGCCCCCACCCCAAGGATGGCTGTTTGTCTGTCAGCACCTAGAGCCAGGGCTCCTCACAAGGCTCCAAGCACCACGCACGCCCATCCTCCTGCCCTGCAGGGCACACTCACAGCCTGAATACCAGGCATCCCCCACCTGCCTGGACCCTGAGCCACCAGCTTCCCTATTGCCCCTGCAGGCTGTTCGACGTCGGGGGCCAGCGATCTGAACGCAAGAAGTGGATCCACTGCTTCGAGGACGTCACGGCCATCATTTTCTGTGTCGCGCTCAGCGGCTATGACCAGGTGCTCCACGAAGATGAAACCACGGTGAGTGTCCCTGGGCCCCCTAGATGGGACAGTGTGGGCAGGCTGGCCGAAGAACAGGCTAGCCAGAACCCGGGCCTTAGTTGTCCCCAGCAGCTCTGGGATCCAACCAGCTGCTGGGGGCCGCACCGCAGGCAGGCCATGCTGGCTCGCTCCCCTGGCCACACAAGGCTGAGGCAAATGCCTCGTGATGCCAGCACAGCAAAGGGGGCTGTGGCCGCCCGGCTCAGAGCCCGTATGCAAACTGATCACAAACAGCTCTGTGGAATTCACGTCTTGGGCAGTACGTGCCTTCTCAGAAAACTCAGCAGAGTCACAGAGGCTCTGTGTTATAGAGGCCGGGACAAAATTAAGCAAATCCTTAACAAACCAGGATGCAACCAAGCAAGAATGTACGTGCAACAGAAATAGTAGTCTTAGCCTTGACAGCCCTCCCTGGAGCACCAGGCTCAGATGCTGCAGGAGCCGTGTGCGGGGCTGGGGGTGCTGTAGGAGCCGTGTGCAGGGCCAAGGATGCTGCAGGAGCCGTGTGGGGGGCCAGGGGTGCTGCAGGAGCCGTGTGGGGGGACCAGGGGTGCTGCAGGAGCCGTGTGGGGGACTGGTGGGCCGGGAAGGGCAGTGGGGATGAGGCATGCTGGTGAGGGAGAGTCATGGCTCTGAGCCCCTCGTTCGGAGGACACCAGGCCAGGCTCCCACCTCTGTGCGTCGCATTCATCCTGCAACCTGGGGCTTCTAGCTTTGGCCATCAAGACCTGCTGGACTGGCTTCAGAGGGGGACGCTCAACCTTTGAGAGGTGCAGCGTTCCTCTGGGCCTAGTCCTGGCTCTGCTACTCACTGGTTTGCTGCCGAATTTAGGCAGCACCCTTTCTGCCTCAGTTACTATTTTCTGTGAAAAGGAGATAATAATAGTACCTGCCTTGTGGGGGTTGTTGGCAGTGGAATGAGATGGTCCACATGCAGCTCTCTGGAACCGTTTCTGGCACAGCAGCGCCGAGCTGGTGGTTGTATGGTGGTTGGTGGGTGCCCTGAGCAGTCTCTGCAAACTGCCAGCCTGTGGGCCTGTCCGCGGAACCTGCAGGGGAAGCCAGTCCCTGAGCGTGGCCCACAGGGTCATCGGAGACAAGCTCCAACACTCCTGGGAGCAGGGACTGTGGGCCATGGGTCACACCCTGGAGTCTAGCACCACCTTCCATCTGGAACACACCGACCTTCACCCCGAGCCTCTCAGGGTCGGCTCCAAGGGTTTGAGGTGCACTTGTGCTCGGCCTTGAGCAAAACCTGTCTGCTCTCTGGGTCTCAGCTTCCTCATCAGCCCTACCCTGCTGGACCCCAGGGCTGCTGTGGGGATGGGGTAAGCTCTGGGGTGTGGGCTGCAGGGCCACTGCTGTGGCGAGGAGGAGCCGCCGCCCTGAGGGGCTTATGCAGAGTGGGGGGGCTTGTGGCTGATGGGGGGCGTGTGACCCAGACCTGTGCCCTGCGCCGGCTTGCCACCTCGCTCTTCCTCTTGCAGGCCCCTGAGTTGGGTTTTAGCCGTCATTGTTCTCAGTGGTCCCAGCAGGTCACTGAATCAAAGAGTAGGCCTAGTCCTGACCCTGAGGGCAGGGTAAGGGTTCCAGTGAGTGTAGGGGCCGAGCCTGGGCCTCGCGCTGGGTGGCCTTCCAGTCTGCCCTTCCTGTGCAGGCTGCCTGGCCCTGGAGGCCCAGCAGGGCCCTCCTCCCCATCGCCCCCATCCTTCTTCACAAGGGCTGGAGCAGAGGGCCGGGGCATAGCCACAGCACATGGGGCCAAGGTCAGGATGGGTTCTGCCTTAGGGTCCTTCCCTCCCCAAAAACTGGCAACCTTCACAGCCCATCACCTGGTGGCAGCGCGAACAACATCACTGCTGTAGGATTAAGCGGTCGCCGTGTGCCGGGGAGTGTGTGCAGAGGTAGACAGCTGGGAATCGGATGGATCTGGTCCAAGGTCTAGCGCTGCCCCTGCCAGCTGTGTGAGATTGTGGGCCATCGCCCCACCCTGCCTGGCCTCCGCCACCTCCTCTGTAAATAGTGATAATGGTAGACAGGCCTCGTGGGCAGTGTGAGGACCTCGGGGCTGAGAGCTGTAAGAGTGGCTGCACCTGGGAGTCTTCACTCGGTAAACGGCAACTGCTACCACTGCGTCCAGACGCCGCGGCTAGAGGTCAGGTTGCAGGATGGGTGCTCTGCCCCAGGGAGGCAAGAGCGAGGCCTCGGGGGCCCAGGCCTTGTCCTCAGCTGGTCTTTCTGGTCAGCCCTGTGCGTCCCTCCCTGGCCTGGGCTGAGAGCTGGGGCTGCCCGAGACCAAGGTGTCTGGAGGCAGCTCCTGAAGCTAGGCGAAGAGGGCCCTGGAGCTAGTGGCTGCTGCCTGCCATCTGGCCACCCTGTCTGCCGCTCCCCGGGACCCCGAGGGCCTGGTCGGGTCCTGGTCTTGTTCCTGCTCTCAGCACCGCCCAGCCAGGCCGCGGGCTGCCACAACTTCTCACCATCACTGCCGTCACCACCGCCTGCAGGGCCTTACCTTGCCAAACCAAGGCCAAAACCATGGGCAGATTCTGAGAGACCCTCCGAGCTGGGCAGGTATGAAGCACCTCCCTCCGATCGAGTCCACCAGCTAAGAGTTGAAAGCAGCAGGTTCTCAGGGCGCCGCTGGGTGACTTTGCTGTGACACGTGCCCAGCCTGCCCCTGCGCCCGCACTCGGCTCAGGCTCGTCCTCGCCACCCTGGCCTTCATCTCCAGCCACGCAGGCCGCAGGCCCAGGACGGCCTCAGCCCCCGCGAGCCTGCACGGGGACCTCCGCATAGACTGGCCTGGATGTCCTGGCCTGAGACTGGTTGAACCAATTTTTCAATTTTTTTCTCTCTCTTTCCCTCTTATCTTCCTCTCTGTTTTAATCTGTTTTGCTGTGTTTCATCTTGGGGTTCTTCTAGCCCCTCTACTGAGAAACCAGCCCCATCAACCAGTTCTCCCAGAGCCTCCCTGGCCCCAGCCATGGCTCAGCCAACCAACCAAACCATCCAACCACACCAAGGCCACAGCAAGATCACCCCCAAGACGCTATCCCCCTGGTATCTGCTTCCAACTCAGGATTAATTCGAGGATCTCCAAGTCCTCGGTTAATGTTTCCCAACTGAATGCGTGCACCCTCCCAACCTCGCTGTCGAAACCGAATGACACCCCAGTAGAGAAATCTGCATGACCCGCGGTTCCGCGTAGACGTGTTCGGTGGCGGGTGCGGCCCCTGCCCTCAACATGCATGGTGCATGTCCTCTCCATGCACTGGAGCCTCTCCGGTGACCTCACAGCCCCTACCCGGGTCAGCTCTGGAAGGGGGCAGCATTCTCCCACTCCTGCCCCTGCTCTGCCCCACCTTGCCTGCGTGTGGAATGAAGCAGGGCCATCTCCTGTTTGTCCTGTGGATCCTCCCGTCTCCGTCCTGGCGCTGCGTTCAGCCGCACTGGTGGACCTTCCTTTGGCTTGTCCCGCTGTGTCGTTGGCCGCGGTGGGTCAGGGCCCTGGACACTGCCACCCCTCACTCGCCCCTCCGCTCTGTTGCAGAACCGCATGCACGAATCCCTGAAGCTCTTCGACAGCATCTGCAACAACAAATGGTTCACAGACACGTCCATCATCCTGTTTCTTAACAAGAAGGACATATTTGAGGAGAAAATCAAGAAGTCCCCGCTGACCATCTGCTTTCCTGAATACACAGGTAGAGACCCTGCCCCGGGACAGGGATCCCGAAGGCGCCGGCCCCTCTCCTCGGCCCACCCCATGGTGCCCGTTGGGCGCCTGGATTCTACCACACAGAATCCAGGGCGAAAGAGGCCCCCACGGCGCCCGCACAGTGGATCGGGAGGGGCTTCCTCGCCAGGGGAGGCGGGGCTGGAGCCCGGGCTCTGCCTCTGGCCGTGTGAGCTCAGCAGCCTCGCGGCTGTGCTTAAACAGAGGCTGTCTGTGAGCGGGGACACTGAGTTGCTGAGGGGTGACGAGCAGGGGCTTGGGTCAGGCAGCCCAGGGTTCATGCCCCCGCAGCCTGGGCAGATCACGTGACCTCTCTTAGCCTCAGTTTGCACGTCTGTGAGATGAGGGGGTCGCTGTGACTCCTGGCCTCCCTCGCATTTTGCCGTGAGGATGAACTGAACCGATGCGCACGCAGAGCTCAGCGTGGCGCAGAGTGGTGCTCACTCCGTGTTTGCTACCGCTGCTGGGAGTGTGACTAACTCACAAGCGTCCTAACAACACCTCCCACCCAGGGTTGCTGCAGGACTCAGATGACAGAGCTTCGCAAGCAGCAGAGCCCTGGCTGCCCTGCAGAGGTGCCAAGGACAAGAGGCCAGCTCTGTCGGGGTTTATCTGACCCTGCCCGTGGGGAGGGTGGGTGGGCAGGATCCTGGGCAGCCTGATCAGGGACCCTGTGGAGCTGCAGGGCCGTAGCCCAGGGCCCATCAGCTCTCTGGAGATGGTCAGGCCCTGGCCAGAGGCAACAGGGCTGTCCTCAGCCTGATCTGCCCTCAGGACCAGAGAGCACAGAGCAGGGGCAGACAGTCCCAGCAGGGCGGGCCTGCGGTCACCAGGAAGGCCCTGGGCTGAACTCCACTTCCCTGAGAATGGGCTTGGGGCAGGCAGGCGTCACAGCTCTCCCCACCCCCCGTCTTCCCCACCTCCCCACTAGGGATCAGGCCGACTGCCCCACAGGCCGGTCCTGGGTGTGTCCAGGCAGAGGTGGGCAGGGCTCAGCCCCTCTCACACCCGCAGCCAGCTTTCTCCGTAGCCATAGTTGGGGACCTGTGGATCCCGCCCTAGTGACCTGGGCTTGTGGCCTGTGAGGCGGTGGAACAGGCAGGGTAGGTCAGTCGCCAGGGCCAGCTTGGGGCTGGGATGGGGAAGGAGAGTACCACTAGCCAAGGGATCCGAGTAGTTAGCTGCAGTCCCAGGGACACTCCTTTCCGCTCCAGCCCGAATTTAGCAAAGAGCTGTGGTCCACTAGACCCGTGAGGCCAGGCCTGGTGGCCTGCACACACGTGCCTCAGGTGGCCTGGCCCCTCCAGGCATGCCACTCCAGCTCTCCGCACAGAGGCCCACTCCAGCTTAGCGCCATGGCTCCAAACCCGACTCTGGCTCCCTACTCTGCCACCCCCTCCGAGGGCCATCTCAGCTCTGCCTATGCTGGGCCCAGATTCCTGAAGGCTCTGGGGCTTCAGGACAAAGCCTGGGTCCCGTTCTTCTGTTCCTCCCCAAACCGCCAGATTCTCTCCTGGACTCCCCTCTCCCTGAGCCTACGTGGACACCAGAGCAATCTGGTGCATGCGGAGGAAGGCAGCAGGCGACCAAGCCAGGCAGTTCTTAGTCCCCGAGAGTGACCCCCTGAAGCGGAAGGTGCTCACGGACTGCTCCTCCCTCCCAGCCCGGCCTCAGTCCTGCTCTGCAGGTTGGCAAGCAGGAGAGGGCCCAGCCAGGGCGTGCATCAGCCAGGGCTACCACGTGACCCGTGTAAGACGTAAAGTTTGCATGAGTCAGGTGCGCACATGAGAGGGAAACAGAAGTTTCACGAAACAGCACTCACCCTTAATTCAGGTGACACATGGGGAGACTTGATACCTCGTTCCTTCCTTTCATGATTTTTACACTGGACTGGAATCAGTGACTGAAGGCAAGACCCACCGTGGATATAGCTGAGCCCTCAGCCTGCCCCCCACCCAGTCAGGTTTTTCCTTTGTTGTCGTCTCTGAGAGGCCCGTGCGGGTGGATGTGCAAGCAGGGCTGCGGCCTCGCCTTACCGCTCCCTGCCTGTTTGCCCCCGCAGGCCCCAGCGCCTTCACGGAAGCCGTGGCTTACATCCAGGCCCAGTACGAGAGCAAGAACAAGTCGGCCCACAAGGAGATCTACACCCATGTCACCTGTGCCACGGACACCAACAACATCCAGTTTGTCTTTGACGCTGTGACGGACGTCATCATCGCCAAAAACCTGCGGGGCTGTGGCCTCTACTGAGAGCCCCGGCCGCCCTGCCTGGCACCCACCGCCCTGCCCAGCCTGCTGCCCCTCCCCTGGAACCAGAGCTCCACCACCCTCAGACCACTCTTTGCACTTGAGGAAGAAGACCCCAGAGCAGGAGGGCGTGTCCTCCACCTGCCCCCCGCCCCCAGTCCTGCGACATCAGAACACGTGGTAACGCGGGGGCAGGGCTGGGGTGCTGAGCACAGCCCACAAGGCCAGGAGACTTGCGCCTCTGTGGCCTCTGCGTCATCGCCACCTGTTTCATTTAGAGGCTGGGGGAGGGGGGGGCAAGGTCGCCGCTTGGCCCAGAATGGGCACAGCCTGCACTTGATGACTCTCTTGAAGTCTCGGAGTGTCCTCCTGTCATCTGGGGTGGCAGGACAGCCCCGTGGCAGGGTGCTGGCAGGTCGCAGGCAGTAGGGGCCATCCGCCAGCTTTGCCTGGGGTGTCTGGTTGAGGGCGGCTCCATGGACAAAAGCTGGGGGTGGCGGCTGGCTGAACCCAGCAAACTTGCTGTGCCTTCCTCCTCCCTCCCCTGGATCTCAGCCCTTCCTTCTCTGTGTCCCCCTTCCTTGGCCATTGCCCTTCCGGAGAAATCCCACCCTAACTCCTCCGAGGCCTGGAGATGCTTCTAAAACCGCCTTATCCCACAGGCAGATGGCAGGATGGCAGGAGGGGCTGAGTGCGCGGCTGGGACAGAGGTCCGGAGAGGAGGAAGGGCGGGGAGGGAGGCTGGGGCAGCAGCTCTGTGCTGACTGGGCCGGGGCCTCCGCCCAGGCCTTGCAGGCCCAAAGGTGACCCATCTACTTTCTCCAGTTGGCCCAGGCTCAGGTGGCCACTCCAAGGTGCGCAAGGATGTGCTTTTCCTTTTCTCATTCACAGTGAATTCAACTCAAGCCAGCAGAGGCAGGTAGAGGTCTTTGGGCTGGGGGATCTGCAGTTGGGGAGGCCCGGGGTGGGGGGCTGTGGAGCAGGCCCCTGCGGTCAGGGCTCTGCTTCGCTCCATCTTGGTGAAGAAATCAGGAAGTTTGTCCGCAGCCTTTGGTGTCCTCCCAGGCCCTGGGGGCAGAGGGGGCAGGTGGATGGGACCATCACCCTGGAGTGTGAGCAGCGAAGGGCCCAGTCAGACTCAAACACCCCTCCCTGCCCCCCACTTTAGGGGAGAGTCCTAGGACCCCTCAGACCCCTGAGCAGAAAGGGGTGAGGTGTCTTCTGTGACCCTGGTCCTGGCTGGCCTTGGATAATCGACATAGCCTTCCCACTCCTAGGTGCCAGGCAGGCCTGTGTGCTTGCGCTCAGGCTGTGCCTGGGGACCCAGACCACCCCTTGAGAGGCCTCTGCCTCCCTCCTCAAGCCCTCCGTCCCCTTGGCTGCCACCCTGGGCACTGCTCAGTCCCCAGCCAGGCAGGACCCCCGGGCTCTCACGTGCAGCCCCCTGGACTGTCCCTAAGCCAGGAAGAGCCCTATGCCAACAGCTCGGGGCTTGTTGGTCCCAACAGGTACAGAGCTCTGGGTGGTGCACGGGAGATCCAGGGGACCTTCCCTGGTGCCAAATGCCTGTAGGGACGGTGCCTCCAGGAGCCCCTCCCTGGTCTGGCCGTCTTGCTGCTGCCGCCTGTAGCAGCCAGGCTGCAGGAGCTGCCCTGTCAGCCCAAGTCCACTTTTGTTTGCTCACCTGTGGTGAGCACCTGACCTTGTACCAGGTGCTGAGATGTGGCAGAAAGTCTCAGTGTCCTGTCATGGGCAGCCAGGGCCAGCCAAGCCATTTGCCCTCATTGATGACAGCAGCTACTTCCCAGCAGCACCACCCTGGCTGAGGCAGCTGTGCCCCTAACGCTGCTCCAGACTGTGACCCCAACTCAGAGCAGCTGGCAAGAGGCCAAGCCCCACCTCTAAGGCCATCATTCTGCCAACGGGAGCCGCTGGCCCGCCAGCCCCAGGGCTCTCCATCTCCCCAGCCGGCTCCCTCAAACCACGTGGCAGTGGCCAGAGCCATCTGTAGCACCAAGGAGTTGGGGAGCAGGTGCTCGGCCTTCCCAGCCCTCGTCCCCAGGGTGCCGCTCTCCCCTCAGATGTGCATCGCTCTCCGCCTTCCGCCTCCCAACAGCCTGCCGGGGGTCCCTGGCCCTCCAGGGTATCTAGAGAGAAAATGTCTCCCTGTGTGCGTCTCACGTACATGCCATTGCCGGCGTCTCCACCAGGGGAGGGACGGCTGAGGGTGACAGGTGGGTTTTGGCTCCGCCGTGGATGTGGATGTGGGGAAATGTAAGTGAACAGGCGACGGCGGGGGGTCTCTTATCCACAGTGGCCCGTGTGTGCCGCCATGGGGGCCATGGTCCACTCTCGGAATGGCTCTAATTTAGCAGGCCAAGGGGAAACTGATTTCTAGGCAGGACGCCTGTGCCAAACTTGTATGCCTGTGGGCACATTCTGTGCCCTGCACCGACGGCTGTCATAAGAGCCAGGTCCTGGCCTTCCCGCTGACCACTGATAGAGGTCCCCAAGGCTCTCTGGCCTGACTGGAGGGATGAGGGGTGCCCGAGGCCCAAGAAAGGGCTCAGCTGGACTCTGGCCTGAGGAGGGCGTGGGGTCTGTCCAGCCCTGAGCAGAGAACACAGCCCGGCCCCCACCGACAGCTTCGGCATTCTGGGTGCCCTGTCCCTTCCTCTCCCCTCTGAGCCCAGCAGAGCCTGCGGGCCTGTGGCTGTGCGCTCCCACCACGGGGTGGTGGGCAGCACCCAGGCGGGAGACCATCACCGTACCTGGTGCCAGAAGGTGCCTCTGCTCCTGGCCCCTCCCCCCAGCCCAGCTCCACACCCTGCCGGTGGGAACTGGAGGCCCCTGCCCTCCATGTACTGTACTGGGCTTCACTGAGTGTCCCCAGGGACAGGGGCAGCCCCAAGTCCCCACTTCTCAGCCCCACAAACAGGCTGTCTTCTCTGCAAGCCAATTTCACCCAAGCCGTTCTCTCGGCCAGTGAGCCCTGCAGGGCAGATCAGCCCCGGCTCCCACCCAGCATGCCTCACGGTTAGTGCCAGGGGCTGACTCTGAAAGTCCTTCCTTATCTCTAGCCCACATCCTTCCTGACCACCCGCATTCTTTCTTGATCTGACCTAGCGCCCTCTTCAACACTCTTGGCAAGTAAATCCACCACAATCCAAGAGAGTTCTTAATGAACCCTCAGTCCCTTTCCTCCAGACCATGTGGTGGCCTGTCCACCCCCTTTTTGAGAAGTCTGGGGCACAAAGCCCTCCGCTGTCTCTGCTCTTAGTTCTGAGTTTCTAGAAGCCTTCAGGTAGTGCTTAGGCTCCAGACCCAAGGCTCTGGCATCGTGGCCACCAGTGGTCCACTCTGGGGTGCTGAAAGCAGTCACCCCTCCAGCCAATTCCCCTGTAGGCCACAAGCCAACAGAGTGAGGGGTCCCAGCAGCCCAAGGAACAGGGCCAAGGTGTGAGCGAGCGGCTGTGATGGGGTCTGTGGTCGGGCTCCCCAGCCCCCTCCTCCTCCGAAAGAAAAGCCCTGAGACAGACCCCGCTCCAGCCAGGTGAAGGCCCCTGTCAAGGAAGGGGCAGGACAGACCCCTCATTGAGGGGGCTCCCTCTGCAAGGGAAGTGTCATCCCCGGCCCGGTGCACCAAGACCACCAGCATAAACCCACAGCCCCTCCCAGCAGAGCCCGCAGCTCCACGCACGGCCCTTCCTGGGTCGTCTCTCCTCCCCTCCCCGCCACACGCCCTGTGTCCACCCTCCCAGCTCCCAGCAGCCCGCCCTTCACGCCCTGGCCCTCTCTACCCCTGCTGGCTCGGCCGCCACCCTCTGCCCCCCCAAGCCCCCCCCCCCCCCCCCCACCATAGCGGAGCCCTATCTTATGGGGCGTGGGCCCCCGCCCACACCCTCCTTAGCGGAGCCTTCTCTTAGGTGCAGTGGTCCCGCTCCACCTGCCGCCGCCACCCACCCCACATTAACTGTCATTTTGTAAGAAAAGTGACTTGTTGGTTTAATAAATCTCTAGTCATTGTAATAATTTATTGGCTGCCGTAATGTATTTATTAGTCACCTACTGTTAATAAAAAGTGCCAGCTTTTTCTAGCGTGAGTGTGATGTGTTGTGTCAGTGCCCAGGGAGCTTCTGCCAGGCACATCTGCACGACGCGTGTCCTCGTGCCCTGTCCCGGTCCGGGGACAGCATGCAGCCTGGCAGAGTGGGCACAGTCGTGCTGCGCGCAGAAGGACCAGGGCAACGGGCCGCGCTGCCCGCCTGTCAGGACTGCGGCCGGGCGGGGATGCTCTGTCCTGTGCCAAGCCACCTTCCTGTCCTAGAGTGCTTGGTGCCGGCTCCACGCCGCTGTCGGCCACGCCTGCGTCGGCACCGCTTTCTGCTGCTCCGGGCTCCACCGAAGTCTGGGGCAGGTGGAGGACTGGGGGAGACGGCCTGGGGAGGGTTCCCAGTGGCTCCGCGGGACGGGGACACAGGCAGGGGCAGGTGGCTGCTGGCTGTGACCCCTGGCTTCTTTCTCTTTGCTCACATGGTGATGTCTCCATTTGGAGTGCTTCCTCCTGGGAAGCTTGTAAGGATGAGCTGTTCTCTGACTCCTCAGGTGATGGGTTCTGCTCAGTGGGGGGTGGCAATCAGGCCTAGGAGGCACAGCGGGGGTCTCGGTGCCGGCGCCTCCCCGCCCTGCAGCATCTCCCCTCCTCACTGCCCTCCCCAAATCCCCGGGATCAGCCCTTCTTTCGGGGCTCCCTCCAAGACCCTCTACCCTCAAAACCAGGTCTGGCTGTGCACGTCCTCTGCTCTGTGCCACTCCTGGGACCGCAGACCTTAATGTGCGTGCGTTGTCTCTCCCTGACTAGACTGTGAGCTCTCGGAGAGCAGGAGCCTGCCCTGGTCATTCTGTATCCCCGTGGCAGCCCAGCAGAGGGCCTTGCGCACGGCCGGTCGGTGCTGGCGGGAAGGATGAGCGAGCGCGTGCTCTGCGTCCTGAGGCGCGCGCCGGAGGCTGTGGAGGGGCCAAGCCTTAGCCGGTGGACCCGTGGAGCCTGAGCTGGCCCGGCTTTTCCTCCATACCTAAGCTCCGTGGCCTCTTGAAGAAAAGACCTTCAGCCCCACCCATGTGTCAAAGGGGCACAGTCCCCACTCTCAGCTCGGGTCACCCTGGCAGCCCCTCTGTGATTCCCATATGGTCCGGGGGATACCCCGGCCATATGTCCGCAACGCATCCCCGTGTCTGTAGACCAAAGCAGTGTCCGGGACAGATGTGCAGTCGAGTTGGGAGCTTGCCCCTGGCTGTGGGTTTTCAGCTCTTTGTTGAGAGCTGCAGGGCGAGGTGCCTCTGTGGCCCCCACTGAGTCCTCGGTGTCAGAGCCTCACCACGCTGTCCCCACAGGCGACCCAGCGAGCCTGAGTGTTCACAGCTCGAGCCCCGCACATGGATCCGGGGGGCTGCTAGGAACCCTCCAGCTGCCCTTCCCTGCACAGACGCCGCCGAGGCGGCACGGGGCCAGTGAGTCTTGCTCCTCCCGGGGTGGGACGGTGCAGACGCCGGGTGATTGTCCCGAGTGGCGGAGAGTGAAGCATACTGGTTGAGGGTGAGACGTGCCCAGATCATACGTGTTCGCTGGATTTGTTTAGCAGGGTGAAAGGACAGTGCCGTTTACTGCAGGTCCCAGAGGGGGCACGAAGCCATGTCTAGGCGCTCCTGGGGGGAGTCTGAGAACTCAGACTGCCCCCTCTACTGCCAACCTCAGGGTTGGGGCTGATCCCCTTTCCAGGGCTGGTGTCGTAACGCGGGGGAGGTTACTGAGGGGAGGACGAGCCACGCGACGCGTGGAGCTGCCCTGGTACTCTGCCTCGTTATTCCTCGACACTCCTGCTGGAGACGCTGATCCCAACCTGGAGAAGCCCTTTAGTAAGTTTTGGATCTGGCCCAGAGCTGGTGCGAGTCTCCGCTCTTTAGGGTCCCAGCAGTGCCACCTTGGTGTCCCCTAAGGGTCGATGAGGCTGAATGACACCAGGCAGGCACAGTGCCGGCGGGTGGGGGTCACTTCATCTCCCACCCTCCTGCACAGACAGGGGACGGCCGTGGCTGTTGACGCCGCAGTTCACTCGGCTCCCGCTGTTTGGTCATCCCTGGGGGACGAGTTCATCTCTCAGTGAATATGCCCAGTGACAGCTACACCAACTCTCTCTTTCCTGTTACTTGTTTCAATCTTCTTACTTCAAAATAGAGTCTAGCCTGGGTTACCTCTGGGCTTGGGCTCTAGACCCATGGAATTGGGTTTGCCACAGACAAGCCCCCAGGGCTGGGACAGAGTTCTTGGGGAAAATAAGGGAGCTGTCCCTTCCCCACCTTCCCATGCAGAGATGGGTTAGTTCACAGAGAAGCACGCTCTTCTGTACTGCCGGGGCGCAGGTTCCCCAAGCAAATGGCCCTGGCATCCCCAAGTAGAGTAAGTCAGCCTTGCCCAGGACAAAAGTCTGGCCGCCTCAGTCTTGGCTTTTTTGGGGTGCCCAGCACGTTCATCCGTTTGCTGGCGCTCGAGGCAGCACTTCTCCGCCTTGCATAGTGCGCCTTGCAGGGCAGACCTGGCTGAGCTGGACCGAGCCGGAGGAAGCGAGGCCAGTCCCCCGGGCACTCCTGGAGGCAGCCCTGGGCAGGGAGTGGAGGACGCCAAGAGGCTGGAGGACCTGGCCTGACTTCCTTCGGCTCACGGGAGGGGCCTAAAAATCCCTCTCACCAGGGAACATCCCCCCACCCACAAACCGGGCCCAGGACGAAGGTCCAATCCAGCCCCCCCCACCCCCATCACATTCGTACACACACGCACGCACACACGTGTCAGGACACGCTCCCGTGGCTGGGGACTCTGCGGCGGGGAGAGCCCAGGTCACCCTGTCCGCAGCCTCCCCAGAAAGCCATCGTTGGCTCCCAGTCCAGTCTCTGTCACTGGCCCCAAGTTGATGGGAGCTCTGGAAGTCGGGGACGAGACGCTCTGTGACATGTTACCAATTGCAGGTTCTCTCCACAGCCTCCCGGAGGAGCTGGGGGCACAGGGGCCCCCTCGGGCTGCTGAGTAGCCTGGTCCCTCCCTCTCGAACCTAATTCTCCTCTTCTCTCTCCCTGTCTCTGTGTCTCTCCCTCCTGCTGTCTGTCCTGCTCTCTCTTCCCCCGCCTGGGGCTGCAGAACCGCATGCACGAGTCTCTCATGCTCTTCGACTCCATCTGTAACAACAAGTTCTTCATCGATACCTCCATCATTCTCTTCCTCAACAAGAAAGATCTCTTTGGCGAGAAGATCAAGAAGTCACCTTTGACCATCTGCTTTCCTGAATACACAGGTGGGTGTCACTCGGCCCTGTTCGGGGGAAGCCCCGCCCCTGGCAGGGACCCGTGGGCTCGGCCAGCACCACTTGGGCCCACTGGCGAAAGGGACCCACTGCAGAGTCGGGGTGAAGAGAAAAATGGAGGTGGGGGTGTGCCACCAGGTTTGGCCCTTCCCGGGACACAGCCCTGAGTGTGGTGGGAAGTGGTCCCTCCTGAGCTGTATGTGTTGTGACCGAGTGACTCAGGCGTGACAGGGTAGGGAGCAGGGGCCAGGACAGGACCACAGGCTTCCGCTTCCCCTCTCTCCTGGTCACCCTCAAGAAGAGGTCTCAGGACTAGCAGGAGAGCCTCCCCTCACCCCTGCCCGGGGCCGGGCCACGTGGCACCTTTGTGGGAAACAGAAAACGGGGACGTGGCCTGTGAGTGGGGCCTGGGCTGCGTTTCAGCCCCCACCTGCCTCCTCTGCTGTCCGCGTTGGCGCGCGGCACACACACCTCTGCGCAGCAGCGTGGCAGCCATTCCACCCCCGCCCCTGCCCCCTTCCTCTACCCCCGTCTTTCCCCCAGATCAACCTCCACTATCTGCCAGCCTCCTCCCCCAGACGCCTCCCCTGCCTCTGCCTTCTCTGGGGCTTTTCTCCTGCTCTCGGGAATGTAGCAGAGATCCGCCCCCCAAATGAAGCGCTTGCCAACGGGTGGATGAGGGAGGCTGGCTTCGTAGGGTGGACCAGCTCTGGGCTGCTGCTCTGGCTGCTGCTAGAAGCAGGGCTGATGGGATGCCAGCGTCCAGCCCTTGTCCCTCTGGGGAGGAGATTCTAGGGGTCCCTGGGGTGAAGTCACCTTTGCATGCTGGGAACCGAGGGCCAGCACCCTGCAGTGGAGGAAGTTGTGTCCTGCCCTCCCCCAGCTAAGGGCACAGCTGGCTCAGCCAGGAGCCCACTGACACAGCCCAGGAGTGAGACACAGCCATGGCCTGAGTCTCAGGGCTACACGGGCCCCCAGACCCAGTCACAAGGTTCCCAAAATGCCAGTAGACATCGGTGCACGTCTCTCCACCCCTCCCCACTACTGGGAGCAGCTGCATGAGGCAGAGCCCGTCAGCTCGCTCCGGGCAGCTCTACCCTCCCGGGTGCTCCGTGCTGCCTGTGAATCTGCAAGGTGCCTGCCATCCCAGGGTGCAGAGACGGAGGCGGGGCCAGGGACCGTGCCCTGCACGCGGGCGCTCTGGCCTGACGGATGCCAGGAACGCAAATTCTCCAACTGGGCAGGTGACCACAGTAGCCTCTGGAGCCAGACCACTGCAACTCTGAACAGGTGACTTAATCACCTGCGCCTCATTTCTGTCTGGGCACCAGAGTAGATAATAACGCCTTCCCCGTGGGGTGGCCGTGAGGATGGCTGGGGCGACGGGGGCTCCGTGCCAGGTCCACACAACCACTGGCTGTTACCCAGAGGCTGGAACCAAGGCCAGGGGGACTGGGAGGAGGTGCCCGCTGCAGGGTGGAGCGAGTACAGGAGGGCATAGGGCAGGCCTGGGAAGGCCGGGCCCCGGCTGCCATGGGGCAAAGCCGGCCACGGCCCACCCTCTCAGCAGCCACTGCCGACCTGACCTCTTCCAGCCTTGGCAAAGGCCTTCCCGGACCAATTCCGGCCTTTGTAAAGTTGTGGTGACAGGACCCGACAGACCCTCTCAGGCCAATGCCACCCTCAGGGGCAGGCCCAACACTCAGGCTCTTCCTTGTCCAGTGTCCCACTAGAGCCCAATTTGCGAAGTGGCCTGAGGAGCGGCCAGTCTCGCTGCTGCGCGGTTTGAGTGCTGGAACCTCCAGAAGATGCCCCTCGTCGGAATCTGGGAAACGACCGAGTTCTCCGGGGCCTTCGGAGGGATCCAGTTTAGTTCAGACAACACAACGGATGACAAATGGTCACCAGGGCAGTGGCCCCAGGGCGTGCAGGCCTGTGGTGCACAAAACATTTGGAGCGGTGGGGGGCGGGCGGTGGCTGTGTAAGGGACCGTGTGGGCCAGCTTGGGCCAGGCGGCAGGGGGCCGTGTGAGGACACTGCACTCGGCAAACTCAGAGCAGGCACGGGGGCGTCCCCACCATCTGGATGGGACGCCTGTGGCACTTTTGACCATGGTCTGTGCCCTGTGTTGGCTGAGTGGACAGGAAGCCCCTTGGCAGGGCCCGCGTCAGCCGCTGTCCGGGCTTTGGTGGCTTTGCTGTGGGCTCGGCGCTCCGCCGGCTTCCGGCGCTTGGCTTCCCTGCAGTGGTGGGTCTGGGCACTTGCACCGGGCTGCCCGGACCCCACCCAGGGGGGCCCCCACTCCTTGCCCCTCATATTTGCTTATCACTGGCCTGGAGACAGATCTTCTGATCGGCTTTGAAGGAAAGGAAATCTTGCTGCAGAAGCCTCCAGTGACCCCAGCCTGTGGCCCACACCCTTGGCCTACAGCTGGCGAATGAGGCAGGGCCGAGTGGGGCACAGGGGAGGGATCATCCCACACCCAAAATAACATTCTGTTTCCATGCTGGACAGATCCTAGCGGCACTGAGGAAAATGGGGCATCTTCCTTGTCTTGCGCTTTTTTGCACTTCTGTGTTTTATGGTATTTAATCATGGCGCAGCCACAGGGTTTGGGTTGCAGCTGGTTGGAAAACCGTCCTCACATCATCCACAGATGTGCTCCGCTATCCCCGCCCAGCCCCTGCCAGGATCAAGGTGACTGGTGGGGAGAACGGGGGCCCCGTTGGTGTCACACATGCTGACACTCCCTTAAACCCCCGCTCTGGGGACACCTCTGCTCCCATGTCCTGACCACTCGCCAAGAACCAGGACGACTCAGAGATGCTCCCAGCCCTGCTGAGTGACCTCTCGTTAGAGGAACCCACAGAGGAAGCAGCGCAGGTCCTGCTTGGCGCCCCCCACGCGTCCTGGGTCACCGCCCTGTCAAGCTACTGCCCCGTCAGACTTTATTCTCTCGATTTATTGGAATCAGCAGGATTGGTTTAGACCTTGGGGAGATGTCTCAATTTACTCATCTAGAAAGCAAAGGGGATGCCCGTCCCTTGTGCTCCCAGGGCTCCTGGGCAGACCTGCTGCAAAAACACAGCAAAAGATCTTGAAAAGTCAAAAGCCAGGCAAATGCTAAGCCCCTTGCAGTTTTTTTTTTTTGAGACAGAGTCTCACTCTCTTGCCTGGGGTGAGTGCCGTGGCGTCAGCCTAGCTCACAGCAACCTCAAACTCCTGGGCTCAAGCAATCCTACTGTCTCAGCCTCCTGAGTAGCTGGGACTACAGGCATGTGCCACTATGCCCGGCTAATTTTTTTCTATATATATTTTTAGCTGTCCAATTAATTTCTTTCTATTTTTTGGTAGAGACAGGGTCTCGCTCTTGCTCAGGCTGGTCTCGAACTCCTGAGCTCAAACGATCCGCTTGCCTCGGCCTCCCAGAGTGCTAGGATTACAGGCGTGAGCCACCGCGCCCGGCGGCCCATGCAGTTTTAATGTAAAACTCCTTGGAGAAGGAATGCCCAGCACCTCCTACTGTTTCCTTCCTCTGTGTCATCCCACGCAGGGAACATGCCACAGCCCCCTTCTCTGCCTCCGCGTCCCCAGCCCT
>CAUYSK010121898.1:0-11950 GCA_963575035.1 Avahi laniger | reverse complement strand
TATATTTTTAGCTGTCCAATTAATTTCTTTCTATTTTTTTTTGGTAGAGACGGGGTCTCGCTCTTGCTCAGGCTGGTCTCGAACTCCTGAGCTCAGAATGATCCGCCCACCTCGGCCTCCCAGAGTGCTAGGATTACAGGCGTGAGCCACCGCGCCCGGCCCCATATAGATTTTTTTAACTATTATATTCAATATTGGTGAAAATGCAATGTGTTTGTACCAATAAAAACATTAATTACAAAAGTGCAAACTAATGTGACTTTTCTAGAAAGCAATTCGGCAGAACATAACCAAAACCTTTAAGAAGTTCATATCCTTTAACATACTAACTCTTGGAGATAATCAGAAATGTTGACAAATATTTATATACAAATATATTCATCCCACTATTAGGAACATCAAAAGTATAAGCAACTGATATCACTGAAACTGAGAAAAGGATTATCTAACTGTGATCTAACTATACAAGGGACTCGCCCAGCCTCTAAAAACTAAGCCCAAATTTCAAGGCTCAAAAAACATTACGAAAATTACAAAATTAAGCTGGTAAAAAAGCAAAACACATCACTTTCTTCTTTTATGTTAGCTCTAACGTTATAATCTTCTGTTCATGAGCCTTCTCTACCAGTGATCTCTTTACAGTAGTGGAGAGTAATAGAGCCCTTCCCTGAATACATGAATTTAAATGTAACGTCTTCAAGCTATAGATCAAAAAAAATGTAATATTCCTAAACACAGACATAATTTTATAAACATTTTCATAATGCCTGGGTAAAAATGTAATTACACATGGACCTCCAAGGAAAAAATATGGAAGTGTTCTACATGAAATTTCAGATATATTTTCATTATGTTAAGCAAAAATTGTACACAAGGCCCCTTGCTCTCTGTTAACTACAATATAAACAGCTCTCCAAGCCCCTTGGAAAGTTGAAGGAGCTCTAGTGAAATACGGTTATGAAAAGAGAAAAAAGGAGGACAATTCTCAAGGACTGACAACCTTGCTTTGACACTTACTTAGTGCCCCGATTTGTGCACTTCCTCGTCCTCCTTACAGCAGTTACGGGAATAACGTGAAAAAGGTAAATTCATGATTCTAAACACAGAGATATTTCTTACAAATATAAAGGATTCCATATTTATTCCATAAATAACTATGGTACCCTGTAAGTCACAGGCATATCTAAAAACATTCTGTCACCTTGCCTTAATGAAACCAGAAAACTTGAAGAAAGAGCAGTCCTACTGTCTCTACACTATGATTTCTGAACTAGTTATCTTAAAGCTCCTTTAGCCCTTAATATTTCACAGGCTACACCAATATATTATGGAGAAAGATGACAAAAGAGGCCAAGAATGCAATTAGCTGCTTACAAAAGACAGTCATTTAACAGGTGTTGCTGTGACCATCCTCATATAAAACAGATATTTTACAATCCTATACAGTGTGTAGAGATGAAACATTCCAAATAAAGCTGTAGTTTTTCTTTTTTAACATTTGTTCTTGTTTTCTAATAAGCTTAAATGTGATTCTGCCTTATCAGAAGCCAAAGGCAAACTGTGTTCTCTTCTTCCCAGAAACATATAATAAAATAATGATAAATACATCTAAGTCAAATTTAGGAGAACTAGTTGAAAATCATAGGAAATTGAACACCTAGAATTTCCCTTCAGGATATCTGTCTCCTTAAAAAAACACCATTTATTTTTATTTATAGACAACATAACCTCAAATGTGGTAATAACAACCAAGTAAACTAGCATTATCCAACACCCAACAGAGGAATTGCCAGGGAGAGAAGATTGCTTTGCCACTCTGAGTTAGATAACATTCATTTATTAATATTTAGAAGGAGAACAAAAGAGAAAGAAAAAATGTGCAGGTCCATATAAAAATCTATTTACAGGCCAAGAAGGGAAAAAAAATCTAATTCTGGAGTTCATACTGTTAAGAGTTTGGCCTTTCGGAGCAGATCTCTGAATTCTAATTCTGTGATTTTCTTTCCTTTGGTCTGGAACACACAAAAACCAAATTAATGAAGAGATCTAGTTAAGGAGATTAAAAATAATTTATTTAGCAAAAAGTAAAAAACTAAAAAGGGAATCTGGGTGCTTAAAGCCTTTTTCCATAAAGTTCCTTTTTAATATTTCCTTAGTCAAAAAAACTAAACTAGCATTTTGTTTTGAGGTAGAAAAAGGTTCATGTATGTGCCAAGCCTTCAATAAACATTTGTTAATTAAGTGGATGGAAGAAAAACTAAATATACCTTCTTTGCCCATTTATGTGGTGAATCAGACATTCTACACATACCAAGTATAATAAAACGAAGCTTCTGAGACTGCTCATCTTTAATCAAGAAACCAAAGATCTCACGATTCATTACCAATGAATCCTCTTAAAATCAAATGGAGTTATATTTTAAAAATAAAATTATTTTATAATTTGCAGGGTCTAGTAAGGTAGCTAAGTAACGATAAAGAAGAGAAAAAAGTAGTGGCTTGAAATGTGATGTTATCCATCGCACAGGTGCTGAGTCTACTGGATCTCAAAGAAAAAGAAAAACGGGGAAAGGTTTGGACAACTGGCCACAGGTACATTCCCCAGAGCTTCTTAAAACGCTAAGGCATGAAACAGGCAGTAGAAAGAAATCTGACTGGCCAGAGAGTTCAAGGAGTGACGCTACATTGCGATTCCCCACTGCTAGTCACATAGCTCTTCCCGCACATGGGAGCAGGGAGCAATGCTGGTCTCAGTATTAAAGCCAAGTATAAGGTCACCTGTACGTTATTTCATTAGCACTCAATGACATTTTCATAACCTAACTCTACTTCTTTGGCATTCTGGAATACAGTCCTGTGTCCCTCATAGTTTCACGAGATCCTGATGGCAATGTACATGTCAGCAGAACAAGCAATAGTCCGTTTTCAAAGATGCTCCAGAACCTCAATATTCTAGTGCTTCATTATTCACTGTGTCCTTTTTCAATTCTCCTTCCTCTCCATATGTCACTTAATTTTTTTAAGCTCTAAATAAGAGCTTTTTTAGAGCTTAAAAAAGGACTAAAATATTAATTAGCAAAAATAAATAAGAAAGCATCGAGCTCTTATAAAAATGTGAATTTGCACAAAAAAGGGTAAAGCACTATATCAGTGACCTTCGAATCATCACACAAAATGGAAGAAATCCTTAAAGACTAAAGAGAGGAAGTGGAATCCTAATTGTCAAAAAGAGAAAAGCAGATCCTTAACCACAGAACAATAGAAGACGAAAGATTCAGTGACAATGCTATGCAATAATATCATAAGCAGGTCAAATGCAGCACATGGTACTCAACGGAAATGGACAGGGATTCACTGAGAATAAATGAAGACATAAGCCTTCATTTACTGTGAGTTACTAGACTAGTAGATGAGATGAATATTAAAAACAAGGGATATCTGGACTTAAAACAAAATATCCACAAAATTCTCTTCTGATAAGTTATGGCAGGGTTTCTAATCTCTGCATTATTGACATTTTAAGCCAAGTAATTCTTTGTTGTGGGAGGCTCTCCTATGCATTGTGGGATGCTTAGTAGCATCCCTGCCTCTACTAATCAGATGCCATAACCCCCAGTTATGACAATCAAAAATGTCTCCAGACATTGCCAAAGGTCCTTGAAATGGCAAAATCACACTTGGTTGAGGAAGAGATTTATGGCAACACAGAGAAATACAAGATTACAGTGGTTACTAAGATTCATAAATAACTGAACAGCTATTCATAAGAAATTAAGCAGGTATATCCAGGGTGCAGATAATGGTTCAGTGTAAATTCTGAAAAAACTTTATTTGCCCCTTGATGCTAACAATTTTAAAAATGATTCAGGAAGAAATACAAAGATAAGTCTATCAAATTTGTAGAAGATGTAAAATCAGATGATATGAAAAAGTAAGTGAATGAGATAATATTTCATGGTGTGTACAAAAAGAAAAAATGAAAAAATAAGTGGATGACAGACATCCAAAAACTTACTGGATCTGTCCACAGGGAGGGAGAGCAGGCAGGCTGAGACATTAAATTATAAAAAAGCGAGCTGCAGAAACTTTATAATAAGATGCTACTCAAATAAATACATGTATATGTTTGCATAGGTATATATAAATATATACACATATATTCAATATATACACACAAAAATATGAATATATATACATATAAATATATACACCCAAATAAATACATATGTGTATATGTGTGTGTTTAACATAGCTATGTAAGACAAAAGGGCTAGATGAGGGAATGGAACATTTACTTAGATAATTTAAAATAATATTAATCTAAATACTTCATCTATCCTCAAAAATTCAAATTTTAGTTTCTTTTATAAAAAATATTAGTGTAGGTTGGGCGCGGTGGCTCATGCCTGTAATCCTAGCACTCTGGGAGGCCAAGGCGGGTGGATAGTTCTGAGCTCAGGAGTTCGAGACCAGCCTGAGCAAGAGTGAGACCCCATCTCTACCAAAAATACAAAGAAATTAATTGGACAGCTAAAAATATATATAGAAAAAATTAGCCGGGCATGGTGGCTCATGCCTATAGTCCCAGCTACTCGGGAGGGTGAGATAGTAGGATCGCTTGAGCCCAGGAGTTTGAGGTTGCTGTGAGCTAGGCTGACGCGACGGCACTCGCCCCAGGCAAGAGAGTGAGACTCTGCCTCAAAAAAAAAAAAAAAAATTAGTGTAAAAATAAATACTAATTTAGTACTAATCTTATTAATTTTTAAACAAGTATAATCAAAAAAATATAATACACAGTTCTTAGTTTCCTCTCACTTCAAGGAAATTTTCTGCCTCAATCACTCTAGGCTTCCCTGAAAAGTTCTCTATCATATACAGAATCTATACTTGTTTGTCTGATATATAAAACTATGTTACTAAAAATTAGCAAAGAGATTGTTACACACACATCGCCGATAATATTTTCTGCTACTACTTTCCCAAGTCACAGGTCACTTATATTACACGGTAACCTAGAGAACACAATACACCTCCCCCACCAAAAACAATTACAACTTCAAGAGCACTAACTGTCTCAGGAATTATGTGCACAATTAAAATTCCAGTCATAAACAATTTTCAAGATAGGAAAATCTCCCAACATCCTCAATCAAACAGCAGGCCCTGATGAAACTGCATAGTAAAAGGTCATCTCTGCCAAACAAAACTCAAGGTCTTTCACTTCATTAAACAACTAAAAGTAAATATATTTACCCAGTACAACAAGTATTTGGCTTTTTACCAACCTCGAACATTTTACTAGAGTCAAATGGTTAGCTATAAGGATATTTATAAGCAATTTTTTCCTTTTCCTGTAACTTGGGAAACATGGTTTAATTAGTTTAAAAAAAAATCAATAAATCTAGTAGAAGATTTAATCAAAGTAATGATGAAAACTATTTCTCATGGAGCAAAAAAATCTTATGATTAATGAAATTGAGCACCTTTTCACAGACCTCTTGGCCATTTTTATGTATTCTTTGAAGAAATGTCTATTCAGGCCTTTTTAATTGAGTTATTTGTTGTTCTACAATTGAGTTGTACGAGTTCTCTGTAAATTTTAGACATTAAGCCTTTATCAGATATGTTGTTTGCAAGTATTTTTTCCCAATCTGCAGGTTGCCATTTCATTTTGTTGACTGTTTCCTTTGCTGTGTGAAACCTGTATTTTATACTTACAACACTCTGAATTCAGGCTAATCATATTTCAAGTGCTCAACAGCCACGAGTAACTAGTAGTTCCATATTGGACAGCATACAGTTGTAACATAAGTAGGTCAAATATCATTTCTACGTATCTAAAGCATAGTGACATAATCAACAGAAAATCCTAAGTATCTACGCAAACGCAAAATGTCTTTAAAGGTAGATGTAGGTTTACAACAGAGTCAAACATAAGAAAAACAGTTAATACTTATTCAGCATTTATTGTATACCAGATCCAATTTTAAATGCTATTCAAGGATTATCTCATTTGATCATCACGGAGGCTACTAGTAATATCTAGTAATATCTCCATTTCGCATATGAGAAAACTAAGCCACAGGGAAAGTAAGTAAAGATTTAACCAGGGCCATGCTCTTAAACACTACACATGCTATACTGCAAGAAAGATGTCAACAGAAAGCAAAGGCTGTGTTCTTAAAATCAGAATACAGAATATGGGCATGAAAGAAAAGATAAAGTATGGCATAATGAAGCAAAAATGCTTTCTTGTGGAATTAACAAGTTTTTAAAACTGAATCATGTCATGTAATATTTTTCCACAAGAAGCCCCAATCTCCAAATAAACAAATACAATTTTAGATTAGAATTTTTAAACTATTAACACAAATATTTTACTTAAACTGGTAATGTAAATCAAAGATATTTGTAACCCAATATTGAAAAGTATAGTTCAACTTAAAGAAAAAGAATAAGAGAAGAATAGTTTTAAGGTTAAGGATTTTCCAGTAGAATATTAATTTTAAGAAGTTATACTTTTCTTTTTTTAAACTGTTTATATTTCTGATGTTATTATTCTAATTTTGTTGTGAACTTTTTTTAATAGTCTCATTCTCTTTTATGGAACCTCATTCACCTATCATTTCAAATAACAAAAAATTATGAGAAGATAAAACAGGCAAGAATAGAACTAGCTTCTTCCTATATCTCAATTCTAAAAAAAACCAGAATAATGTGCAATACTGAACATCATATTAAACAGGTACATCATACCTCAAGATTTTTAGCTAAAACAAAGGGACAATGTTTACTTTCACATGAACATGCTATCAGCAGAATGACACAAATATTGCCTAATGTTCCTAAAAAGTGTGGATAAAATGCTGGACATCTCTTTAGAAAGTAATATTCAAAAATTCCTCACCTGAAAAAAACAGTCCTATGTTAAAGAAAGTCTGTGATCAGAGCTTAGATTGTCTGACCCTTTCATGTGCTTAAAAGCACAAGATAAGAATAGCCTTGATCCACAGTTGAAGGCCATGGCTGTCTGCACACTAACTTTGACCTTTCCGAGGGTCACTGGAAAGCTTAGTCATACCACCTGGAGTTACATAATAAACCTATCAACATACTGTTTTTACTATCCCTCCCACATGTTCAAAACTTCACAAAAGTGGCCAGATCTAAGAGGAGGGCCTCTTAATGGAAGAAGAGTTCATTTGCACAATGTGCCTGAGCTGATATTTAGCAATAGAACAAAAACAAAATAGTCAATCTGCCACCTGCCCATAACAAAGAAACACCTCAGCTTACTAAAAATTTCCCATAAAATATGTTCACATCACTTACATTTTGTCATTGATCATTTTGAATGACTTCATTAATAAATGTCTCATATAGCCTACAAGGTTCATCTGTGGGCTTTTATTGTTTTTCTTTTTCCTTTTGACTGCCTACTAGTATATGTGTCAGGCACCGGGTCTGGTCCTTTCATATACACCATCTCATATTATTCCTGTTTTGGTCTCCTAGGAGACCAAATGATAGAATCAAAATGACTACACCACTAACTTATCTGAGTTTTTTTTCCTAAGATGACAATTCAGGGATCCTCATATAAAAGTATACTATCTAAGAAACAAGCCTACAATATTTTAAAATTAGTATATATTTATAAATGTCTTTTGCTCTTTGATTACTCTCAAAACAGATTCAACAGAAATAAATTTACGTACAAAACAATCTTTCAAAAAACTAATACTAAAATCTTTAGTGTTGCCAGAGAATACAGGTAATTAAAGTCACATCTGTGCTAAATTATAAATCACAAATATGAATAATCACTATACGCTTAGATTATAACGTTAGCATACAAAATATAAAACTTAATAGTTCTAAAATAATCTAATAATATTTTAACATATGATTCAAGATAAAGCATCAACTTATATGATTCAATATAAAGTACTCAAAAAAAAAAAAATTCCAAGAGCCAGCCAGGTGCAGTGGCTAACACCTATAATCCCAGCTACTCAGAAAGCTGAGGCAGGAGGATCACTTAAGTCCAGGAGTTTGAGGTCACAGAGAGTTATGATGACACCACTGCACTCTTGCCAGGACAGCATAGCAAGATTCTATCTCAAAAAAATATTCCAACAACCAATTCCCCTGTAATTGGCCCTTAGTCCACACAAAATGACAAAGATGATTAGAGCCTTCCTCTAATAAATATAATCTAACAAAGCAAAAAGACAACAGAAATTCATTCAAAGTGAAGGAGGTACATTTAGACATCAAAGAAAAGCTCAAGAACATAACATATACTGCATGTCTCCAAAAACTAAACGTAGTAACCTTACCTGTTTCTGAAATGTATGTAACAGGATCCTGCCGTAAAATTTTACCAGGTTTAGAAGTCAATGGCAATTTTTCTGGTTGCTTTTTGGCATTTTTTACCTGCACTGTCTCCTCTGATTCTGAATCTGTGAGAGGAAAATAAAACTTTGAAAAGAAATATTATAATAATATAGTGTATTTTAAAGTAGTTAAAATAAAATTTTAAAAAGAAATATTACAATATAGTATATTTTTAAAGTAGTTATTATGAACCAATTCCTCAAGGTCCTTTTCAAAGCACATCTCTTGTGAATTCTCACAGGTCACTTTTACCCAGCGTTAAGCCTAGGTATTAGTTTTCTACTGCTACTGTAACAAATCACCACAAACTCAGTGGCTTAAAACAATATAAATTTATTACCCTATAGTTCTGGAGGTCAGAAGTCCAATATCGGTCTTGCTGGACTAAACTCAAAGGTGTCAACAGGGCTGCAGTCCTTTCTAGACACTCTAAAAAAGAATCCATTTCTTGCCTTTTCCAGTTTCTAGTGGCTGCATTTCTTGGCTCGCAGCCCCTTCCCTCCATCTTCAAAACCAGCAACATCAAGCAGAGTCCTTCTCGTGCGCCACCTCTGATTCTCTCACCTTTCTCCATAGTTAATCTCTCTCAAAATCTCTTCTGCTTCCCTAGTCGCTGTGATTGCACTGAGCCCATGTGAATAATCTAGGATAATCTCCCTATTAGCAACCTTAAGGCCATCTGCAACTTTTTATTTCCCTTTGCCACGCAACCTAACACATTCACAGGTTCTAGGAATCTTTTTTTTCCTATTAATAGGATATTTTGGGAGGCCATTATTCTGTCTACCACAGCCTAATTACCAGAGCACTTAAATATAAATTAGGACAAAGTGTGAGGACTTAGCTTAGCATAGTACTTGGTAAAAAACATACGTTTCGTATAGACTTTAGTGTCCTCCTTCCTCTGCACCATACATTTATAAATCCTGTCTCATACTGTTCTAAACTGTACAGAACAATTAAATCTCCACAGTTTCCCAAAAAAAAAAAAAAAAAAAAGAAAACTCTCAAGGGAAAAGGGACATGTACTTGCTTGTTTCAAATTCCTCAGGCACACAGTAAACACTCAAATACTTTTAGAATTGAGTAAGAACCTTTCATATCACTGTCAAAAATATTGACAATCCTTGGCTGGGCGTGATGGCTCACGCCTGTAATCCTAGCACTCAGGGAGGCCAAGGTCTGAGGATCATTTGAGCTCAGGAGTTTAAAACCATCCTGAGCAACACACCGAGACCCTGTCTCTACAAAAAATAGAAAAATTAGCCAGGCATAGCAATGTGCACCTGTAGTTTCAACTACTCAGGAGGCTGAGGCAGAAGGATCGCTTGAGCCCAGGAATTTTAGGTTGCAGTGCACTCTAGCCAGGGCAACAGAGCATGACCTTGTCTCAATTAAAAAAAAAAAAAAAAAAAAAAGAAAATTCACATTTCCTATTTTAAAACTATATTCAAAGGAAAGCCTTTGTGTTTATTCCTTTTTAAATGCCACAAAAATGAACCAGATCTTTTAATCAAGCAAAAAAGTGAAATTTTACACTTTTGCCTTAAAAACAATATTCTAAAGTACTATTTTTAAAATGTTTCCGGGGGGAGCGGAGGGAGTGGGCGGGAGTAAAAAAAAAAAAAAGAAAAGAAATGATTCCAGGAATCTTAGCTCAAGATAAGTTAACATGAATATTTTAAAAATAAATATCACACCCAAAGTTTGAGACACGCTACATATTCTATCCCCCTCTGAAGGAATCTTTGATCACTAACATATTTTGGTTCTGACACATTCTGCAGTTAAACAAAATTGTTTTAAACTTTGCTTGAGCTCCCATCTCACAGCACCTACTGACATCACAGAGAGCTGTGTGTCTCAGAATGTAGTTTAGAAAACACTAAGGGATATAACCTTAAAACTTTAAAGCTCCTCAGAAGAAATATTACCTGAATCATAGATGATCCTCTTTTTCTTATTTGGTTGCTTCTGTTTGGAGACATCCTCTTTACAGGAGCTATTTACCTATAAACATCACAGTATAATTAGAACACAAAGAAGCCTATATAATCTATTCTTTTTTTTTCTCATTACACTGGAGCTCAGTGGTTCTCAACCAGGGGCAATTTTGCCCCCCGCCCAGCAGACATTTGTCAATGTCTAGAGACATTTTTCCTTGTTACAACTGGAGTAGAGGGAGCGGGCTTACAATCATCTAATGTGTAGACCACGGATGCTATTAAACATCCCACAATGCACGGGACAGTCCTCCACAACTAAGAATTATCAGCCCAAAATTGTCAACAATACCTTTAGTGGACTAAAAATAGGCCAGATAACAACTGTATCAGGATAGAAAATAAAGAATTATAGAAAAAGCCGTATTATTCAACTCCACTTTCAACACTAACCTATATAAAACAAATAAAAGGATGTCAGATATTATAAGGCAAGTGCTTCCTGAAAATGAAGACAGAAACAGAAATGAAAGTTAAGCTAGTGGCCCACCACTAACTAGCCAATGTCTGTTGGAAAAAGAAATAAAACCAAAGCAAAAGGTATTATTTATATTTTATAGTTAAATATCACATTTCTAACATATCCAAATTTCCCCAAAAAGCATCAAGAAAGCAGACAGCAAAAAAACTGATTGTAATCGATTAAAAGGTAGAGATATAAGTTATTTCTATCCCTTATAATAAAACTTTAAAAATATAAGAACAACCTTCCAAGAAAATGGAACAAATGAACCATAATAATTTACATGTAATGGCGGGGGGAAGGGTCTGCTCCACTCAGCTCAGGTGCAGGTATAAGTAGGGAGACAATGCATAGCTGTATCTTGGAGTCACAAGAAACATGAGAGAAATTGTCATTACTACCACCAACCGATCTACTGCCTACCAATCCATAATTTACATGTAACACTGGGTCAGAGGACAGAGTAAGAAGCAACTACAACAACTCAAAAGAGAGGAAGGTATCACAGAAAGGAGAGAGCCACAGAAAGTGAGTCCCAAATACTGCCTGTATACTTTGCCCAAATCTCTATCTCCTGAACTACATATAATATGTGCGGGACACCTCCAAGTGCTTAGCTAAGGTTAAAAGAATTGAACAAAGATTTCAGTTGCTGTCCATCACAGAGGAGGCAAGAGTTTGGAGCTGAGTTCAGTGAAGTTTGATGCCTGATAAATCAAAAGAATCAACAATCTTTGGAGGAATAAAATAGAATCCAAAGTTCCTACACAGTGTCACTCACGATGTCCAGGATAAATCCAAAATAACTAGGCCGGGCGCGGTGGCTCACGCCTGTAATCCTAGCTCTCTGGGAGGCTGAGGCGGGCGGATTGTTTGAGCTCAGGAGTTCGAGACCAGCCTGAGCAAGAGCGAGACCCCGTCTCTGCTAAAATTAGAAAGAAATTAATTGGACAACTAAAAATATATAGAAAAAATTAGCTGGGCATGGTGGCACATGCCTGTAGTCCCAGCTACTCGGGAGGCTGAGGCAGGAGGATCGCTTGACCCCAGGAGTTTGAGGTTGGTGTGAGCTAGGATGACGCCA
>CAUYSK010121897.1:0-79249 GCA_963575035.1 Avahi laniger | reverse complement strand
CAAGCCTGAGAGGGGAGAAGCTTTAGATGGAGTGCAATACTGATTATTGCGTTGGAATGCCTTTTTTTTTTTTTTTTAAAGGCATAGACAAAGGGCCTTCCTGTTCAGTTGCTAAGAGTGGCTAGAAAATTCACAATATGTCTTAGCTTTCCTCCAAAGGACAAGGACAGGGCAAATCTGGAGAATGGCGTTGAAAGGACAAGGAGAAAAGAAAAAAATGTGCTTTTTACTTGCATCCGGTCATGTGAAGCTCATTGAAGAAACATGTAGAAGACTGAATCTGGATCCACATCTCTCACCTCTCACAAAAATCAGCTCACGCTGGATCACAGATCTGAACCTAAGGAGTGAAACTATTAGAACTCTAGAGGAAGAAGTTGGAAATTCTCTTCTAGACCATAGCTTATTTACTGATTTCCTTTGTCTGGATTTAGGTTGCTTCTGGATTTCTTTTTCTTCTTGCTATTGTAAACACCACTGGGATTAATATCCTTGACACATGTCCTTTTGCACTTTTCTGATATTTCCTTAGGATCAATTTCTAGAAGTGCCGTTGCAGGGAATGAACATTTTAAAGGTTTGTGACATATGTTGACATTTGAATTTGAGACATGGACCCTTTCCATGTAAGTTTTTTGGTAACCAGCTGACTTCATCAGTCCTTCCCTGTGAAACACAATGAAACGAGGTCTGCTAAAAGAGAACATTCCTTCATGTTCGAACCCAATCATTTCTTCTTCCTGCTGTAGTCTATCTACAAAAATCAGAAGAGGAAGATGCTAAAATAATGCAGTGTGGTGGCCTGATTTATAGACGACAGTCGGCATGTTCTTGTCTGGGGAATTCCTCCTGAGCGGCAGAAACAGACATCTTGAAACAAAGCTGGGGTGAAAGGAGTTGAACCCATGAGTCAGCAGCACATAAATACACCAACTTATTCTCTGACATGTTTGCCCCTGTGTGGCTGTGAATTTGCCCATCTGCGATAGTGAATGCATTCTGGGACACTGCAGCCCCTCTGTGGGCATGACTCGTATCAGCCGAGGGATGTGATGGGGAATGTTCTGCCCTGAATTTCCAAGGGTGCTTGTTATGCATATTAATCACATCTCCAAACTCTATTATTGGAAAATAAAGACACTACTAGAGTCAATCAAGGTCAAGGATTAGTATGAAAAGGATATTGCACTGGGAAAAATGGTAAATCCAGAATATTAATAATTTGAGGTTTTAATTTACAAAGCAATGTGATGTTCGTTTTGCTCTAGCCACATTTATTTGCTTCTAAAATATTAAGGCTAACTCAGAAGTGGCCAGAACGCATTAGTAAAAGAGGACAAGAGGTAAGAGGGGAAAGAGGGACTCCAGGGCATGGGAAAATGTATTAAGATGATAATCCCACAAATCCTACATATGCTAAAATAGATTCACATAGATCAGGTGATGGGTCTATGTATGGCCTTGTCATGCATATTACCCTGGTGCCATAAACAAGTTCTACTATATTTATTATTAATCACTGACAGATAAATGATACTACCTGATGTGTGTGTATTCAAGGAAATAGCCACAGATACACCATCAAAGAACTCTTGACCACATACCAAAGAGAAAGTCTATATCTCTGAAAGGACAACATCTAAAAGAAAACCAAAACAAATCTGGATATTTATTTTCATGATTTGAAATATTAAGTTACTTTGCAATATTTCAGTGTTTGAATTTTTTGTTTTCTTCGGAATATTTTGGTTCTTTGAACTGAGTCTAAAATATATCGCTTTCCCTGGTTTGTCCCCAGTGTGGGACTGGAGGAAGAAAGTTATAATGCCTGTGTGTAACAGAACTCCTGTGCTAGTCAACTCCTGCCCTAACAAATCACCACACGCTAGGTAGATTGTAGATTAATACAACAGATGTTTATTGTCTCCGGGTCTGGAGGCCAGAAGTCCAAAATCCAGGTATTGGCAGGACCAGTCCCTCTGGTGGCTCCAGCAGAGAATCCTTCCTCACCTCTTTCAGCTCCTGGTGGCTCCAGGTGTTCCTCGATGGGTGGCTGCATCACTCCAGTCTCTGCCTCCGTTCTCACATGGCTTCTCCTCTTCTGTCTCCTTGGAGGACACTGTTGTTGGACTAATGGCCCTGAGGATAAACCAAGATGATCTCTTCTAGAGATCCTTAACGTAATTACATCTGCAGACACGCTTCTTTCAAATCGGGTCACATTTACAGGTTCTAGGGATTTGCACGTACTCACCGTTTGCGGGGACTACTCTCTGTACTTTATTCAACCTGCCACCCTCCCCCAGCTGCCACCCCTCCCCTGGAGGCTGATGTGGCTAGAACAGGCGGTAGCTGTTTGGTTTACTTGCTTAAGAGACTGAATCTATTTGATGCAAAGGGACAATGGCCAGGCCACATATAAAAATAAAACTGTGGCCCATAACCTGCAGCAACCTGCCCAGGAAACCAACACGTTATCTATGGTAACCAGCCCAGGAAGCCAGCCTGCTCTCATAAATCAGACTTGCAGAAAGTCAGGCTGCACTCTGTAGTAACCAGTGGAGGAAGCCAAGCGAATGCCTGCAATAGCCAACTTCACGTGGCTGGGACTCGATTATAACTTACAGCTCCCCTAATCTTTTCCCTCCTACTTCCAACCTGGGGCCAAGCGGAGAAAGCCAGACACGCTCCTCTAACTAGTCACACGGGCTGTCCCGTTTCCAGTTAATTCCACCTGCGGTGTCCCCAGCCCAACTGCCTCCAATCAGAGCATGCCTGGAGCCCTCCCTTTTCCACTATGAAGCTTTCCTGCTCCTCCACCTGCCTCTGAGTCTCCGCCAAACTCAAGGGACGGTGGCCGGCTCCATTGCTAACGAATGAATAGCCTGTGCTTGTTCTCGTTTGGTTGGTCTCTGTTTATTTCCAACATGCTTTTGCTGCTCTTCTGGCTCTCGGGCAAACGTTCTCAGTTGGGGGCTGCTCTCCTTGCGATTCCCTTTTCCACACCTTGCAGTGTCTCTGCTGCCAAGCGGGAGCCATGTCATGCCAGTAGAACAGCGTAGCAGTGGAGGGAGAGTTAAGGGATGTTATGAACAAAGGGCTCAGTGGCCACAGGGCCACCAGGGTATGGACAGCAACAGGACCTGTGACCCGATGTCAGGCTGCACCACAGAGACCATTCAAACCCCACCCTCAAATCTGCACATATTACAAGCTACTTGTGTGTGCAACCCAGATGTTGTGTAAGTTGTACTATTTTTTAGAGTTCCTTTTTTCCTTCTCTGATCCTTCCTTAGTGCCCCAAGGGTGTTGCCTGTGGGGTATACCAGCAGTTATTTTCTATTTCCCTGTAATCATG
The DNA here is from genome assembly GCA_963575035.1 of Avahi laniger. Taxonomy (NCBI): domain Eukaryota; kingdom Metazoa; phylum Chordata; class Mammalia; order Primates; family Indriidae; genus Avahi; species Avahi laniger. The sequence goes on along the minus strand of CAUYSK010121897.1, from coordinate 75,891 downwards.
GAAAAGCGTGAGGGAAGCACATTGGCAGTTGGAGATGTTTTAGGCACACATGACTATATGCAGCTGGTTGTGAAGGAAGACTGAGAAGAGGCCAGAAGGGGTTAAGCTCTAAGGGGCAAATCAGGGATGTGAGCAAGGAAAATAAGACACAGGTGAGGAGGTGTGAGAGGCCGCTCATCAGGTGACCGGGTGATGTAAAACAAGGGGCCGATTTATAGGTGCCTTAGAGTCCCCTCAGCTCGATAATTCACACTCTGGTACTAATCTGACAGTTTCCCAATGAGACAATAATTCTGGGCCTCTGTTTTTTCATGTGACAGGTCCCAGTTTTCATTAAAAACATTCTAAAGTCGATGGGACCAAGTGGTGCTAACAGCCGTCGGGTCGGGACAGATTGGAGCCATGATTTCCAGCTGGGCTCTGCCCGGCCACACACAGGTTTTGTAGAGAGTCACTTGGGGCACTTACAGGGGCCCTGGGCAGGCGCTGAGTCTGTCCCTGAGTCAGTCTGAATAACACCATAGTTGCCCATTTTATATGTCGAGCTTCTACCTACATTTCACTTTGAAGAAATGTTCTTTTAGCTAAACGTTTTGAAAACAACCAAGCAGAGTATGCAGGGAGGTAATTTTCATGGCCAACATAATTTAGGTTCTGTCTTTTTCAGAGCAGTCCTGCTTTCCCACCTTTGGCTCCATTGCCAAGTAACGTGTCAAATGTGTGTGTTTCAGGAAACACGCATCAGCGCTGCTGCTCTCTCACCTGGCTGCAAGGAGTCTGAAGCTCTCACCTAGCAGGCTGTGCTCAAATCCCAGGCTGGTACAACAGTCTGAAAATTAGCACAGACTTAATATAACTGATTCTGGGGCACCCCTGGAGAGAAGCTGTAATTAATTCTGATCTTCCTACAGACGAAAAGCTGGAAATACAAACTATTTAAAGGATGCCCTCTGATACCGGATGGGTCATTAGGACATTCAGGACTAGAAGTGGAGCCTGTGACATCCAAGCTTGGTGTTCCAGCCTCCCAGGACCTCTTTTTACAAAGCTGACTTTGAATTTCAGCCTGCTGCCTCTGACTGAGAAGGTAGTAGCCACTAATTGCTAATTTTGTTGCTGACAGAACTTACACTTGATGTTCCTACAGTGATAGGATTTCAGCATTGAGATTCCTGCCCCACAGCTGGTGGAATCCAAGGCAGACTGGCTTGTGTTTCTTGCTCAGTCTCCTCCGTGGACTCCGTGCCTGCAGGCGCACATGCTGCCCATGCAGCTGGAAGGACCAAGGCTTCTTCCAGGGTCACTGCAGCCATTGGGTTGTAACTCTCAAGAGCTCCTTGAGGACTCCAGCTATTAACCTGTTGGGACAGGGTTGGGGGACATGGCAGGGCGGATCTCTCTCTGGCTGCTGTAACAAGTTACCACAGACATAGTGGTTTAAAACAGCACATATTCACTCTCTTACACTTCTGGGCATTATAGAAACTGAACTGTGTCTCACCAAGCTAAACTCAAAGTTCGAAGGGGCTGGTTTCTTCTGGAGGCTCCAGAGGGGCATCTGTTCCTCATCTCTGCCAACTTTTAAGGCTGCTTGTGCCCTGGCTGCGTCATTCCAATCTGTTTCCGTGCCCATATCTCTTTTTCCTCTTTTGCGATGATGTTTCCTCCTCTGTCCCTCTCTTACAATGACACCCATGTTTACAGTACCGAACCCATCTGGGTAATCCAGATACTCTCCTTATCTCAAGATCCTTAATCGTGTCTGCAGGGTCCTTTCAACATGTAACATCTTCACAGGGCCTGGGGACTAGGACATGGACCCTGTGAAGGGCCACCAGCCAGCCACCCACACCAGGCAGCTCCAGCCGGGATGGAGTTCAGAATGCATCCAAACTCGAGGCCTGACTGAGGCTGGAAGGGGCCCCACCTGCTCTGGGATGGTGGGTGAGGTGAGCACGTGTTATGGAATCTTCTGTTCACAGCTGGATACAGGATGGCACTTTGGATAAACCTCCTGTCCTCCAGCACTGGAGCATAGGAGTGCAAAAATCCCGGGCTGAGAAAGAACAAGAGAGATCAAGAAGTGCTGGGAGCTCTCTGTCTAAGGTCATGGGCCAGAGCCCCGGAAACTGCCCAGGACAGAGGGATGAATAGAGCCCCAACCCATTCGCTTTCCCTGTGGCGCCACCACTCCTTGTCCCAGCCCTCTTCCTGTCTCCCTGGACCACGGAAGTGGCTTTATGACCCTGGCCCCTTCTCTGTTCTGTTTTCCATCAGTCATCAGTGGTCTGTTTGCTCCCTCTACACTTGAAGCAAAATCCCCAATCCTTCCCCACAAGGGTTCTCCTGTGTGCTCTGGCCCTGCCTACCTTGCCAACTTCTTTTGGTGCCACCCCCTGTGGCGTACATGACACCAGCTGCACTGGGGCTCTACCGTCATCTTAGGGGCACTGCACATACGTTTTTCTCTCCCTCAGGGTTTCTCAACCTCAACACGATTGACACTTGGGGCTGGATGATTCTTTGTTGCGAGGAGGCTGGCCTATGCATTATAGAATGTTTGGCGTCAATCCTGGATTCTACCAACCAGAACCCAGTGGCACTCCTACCCCAAGTTGTGGCAACCAGAAATGTCTCCAGACATTGCCAAACGTCTCCTATGTGGCAAAATCACCTTCGGCTGAGAACCACTGCTCTATGTGAAATACTACCCACACTCATCCCCCAACCCAGGGACAACATTAAAAGTTGTAACAACAGGCATGGTACAGGCTTCACCCAATCAGCATACACGCTGGCTCTAAGCATCCCTACCTTGTCTGTAAAATGGAGATGATCATTCCTACCCCACTGGGTTGTCGTGGGAGTAAATGAGTCAAGGCGTGTGCAGCGCCTATCCCAGGGCTTGCTGCAGAGGGGAGGCTCTGTAAGAATTCAGTGCTACTCTTGCCATTCTCGTTATAGTTGGCTTCTTATTAGCCATGTCCAAACTATCAAAGTGGACCCTCCGTCTTGATCATTCTCTTATCGCACTCAAGTTGTTGCTGTAGGATACTCACAACAGTTGCAATCGTACCTGTCTTTGTTTGTGTCTTTGCCTGTTACCTGTCTTTCCCTCTGAGTTCCACTGGGGCGGTGTATTAGGTGGTTTAACTGCTATAACAAACAACTTGCACACCACAGTGATTTCACACAGGGGAGGATTATTTTTTCTAGCTCTACTCGAGTGTTTGCTGCACTGCCTTCCAGGCAGTGATACTGGGACTCATTCTGTGGCTCCTCCTTCTTCTAGGGGCTGGGACTTCTCTGCTGGATCCTCTGCCTCTGTCCACATGGGAAGTGTGATAGTCAATTTAATGTGTCAACTTGACTGGACTGTGAGATGACTGGATAGCTGGTTAAACATTATTTCTGGTGTATCTGTGAGGGCATGTCCAGGAGAGGTTAGCATATGGATGGGTAGACTGAGTGAGGCAGATGGTCTTCCCAAAGTTGGGGCACCACTCAGTCCGCTGGGGAGCCTGCTCTCCGCCCAGCTGTTCGAGCTAGGCCATCGGTCTTCTTTTGCTCTCAGAGATCCTCATTCTCAGGTTTCATGCTCAGACTGGAATCTTCACTATCAGCTCTGTGACCTTGAAACTATACCATCGGCTCTCCTGGGTCTCCAGCTTGTAGACGGCAGAGAGTAAGACTTCTCAGTCTTCATCCTCACTTGAGCCAATACCTTGTAATAGATCTCTTTACATGTCTCTGTCTCTGTTTCTGTCTCTACCTCTGTCTCTATTGGTTTTCTCTGGAGAACCCTGACGAATGCAGAAGTTTCCAGTAGACCTGGCCTGAAACATCGGACATCACTCCTGCCCACATTTCTTGGCCAGTGCTCAGTCGCAGGCCACATCACTGCAGGCAGGCTGAGAATGTTGTCTGGCTGTTCCCAGTGTGTTTGGAGCGTCTGATCAGCCTCCTTATAGAGTTGCCTTGTGTCTGTGGGCTCAGCATCTCCAGCAGTGTTGGGCATGGAGTTGACGATGAATAGATGTTTTTGAGTGAATGAACAATGTCTTAACCTACCTAAATCTTTCCTGAACATCCAAATTGGAAGATATTAGTTTATTAGTTTTTTCCCTGAGCTTCGGTTATAAACTTTATTCTGTACTAAAAAGTTCATGAAAAGATTATTTTTTTAAAAAAATGTTTTAAATTTCAAAATATTAAGGGAGTACAAATGTTTTTGTTACATGGGTGCATGCTTAAATCAGGGCTTTCAATCTGCCCATCACCAGAATAGTGGTAATTGTACCTGATAGGTAAGTTTTTATCCCTCACCCTCTTCCCATCCTCCCTCCTTTATGGTTTCCAAAGTCCTTTATGTCTTTTTGTGCCTGATGTGTGCTCATTGTTTAGAGACCAATGATTAGAGAGTACATGTGGTGTTTGTCCATTCCTGAGATACTTTGCTTAAGATAATGGTCTCCAGTTCCATCCAAGCTGCTGCAAAAGACATTATTTCATTCCTTTTTATGGCTAAGAAGCACTCCATGGTTTATATATGCCACGTTTTCTTTTTCCACTCATGAATCAACGGATACTAAGGTTGATTCCACATCTTTACAATTGTGAATTGTGCTGTGATAAACATTTGGATGCGGGTGTCTTTTTGATAAAATGCTTCATTTCCTTGATACCCAGTAGTGGGATCACTGGATTGAATGGTAAGTCTACATTTGTTTCTTTGAGGAATCTCCATACTATTTTCCATAGAGTTGTACTAATTTGTGTCCCACCAATAGTTTATAAGTGTTCCTTTCTCTCTGCATCCACACCAGCATCTGTTGTTTTTGACTTTTTAATAATGGCCATTCTGATGGGGATAAGGTGGTATCTCATCGTGGTTTTGCATTTCCCTGATGATTAGTGATGTTGAGGATTTCTCCATGTATTTTTTGGCCATTTGTCTATCTTCTTTTGAAAAACTTCTGTTCATGTATTTTGCCCACTTTTTAATGAGATTGTTTTTTTCCTTGCTGATTTGTTTGAGTTCTTTGTAGATTCTGAATATTAGCCCTTTAATTGGATATGTAGTTTGTGAATATTAGGTAGGTTGTCTATTTAATCTGTTGATTATTTCCTTTGCTGTGAAGAAACTTTTTAATTTAATTAAGTCCCATTTATTTATTTTTATCATTGCTCTATTTGCCTTTGGGGTCTTAGTCATAAATTCTTTGCTTAAGCCAATGTCTAGAAGAGTTTTTCTTATGTTTTCTTCTAGAATTTTTATGGTTTCATGCCTTACATTTAAGTCTTTCATCCATCTTAAATTAATTTTTGTATATGGCAAGAAGTAAGGATCCTGTTTCATTCTCCTGCATGCGGCTGTCCAGTGTTACCATCACCATTTATTGAATAGAGCTTCCTTTCCCCAGTGTATGTTGTTGCCTGTTTTGTTGAAGATCAGTTGGTTGTGGGTATATGGTTCTATTTCTGGGTTCTCTACTCTGCTCCATTGGTCTGTGTCTCTACTTTTATACCAGTACCATGCTGTTTTGCTTACTATAGCCTTGTAATATCATTTGAAGTCAGGCAATATGATAGTCTAGATTTGAGAGCATTAGTCTTATATCTGCCAGTGAGACCCAGCTAAACCTTGAAAAGTCACTTCACTATCCAGAGCCTCAGTTTCTTCATCTGCCCACAGTCTCCAGGAGTGCAGAGGCACTGGGTGGGCTTTGCTGCATATGTAAGCAAAAGCACAGTTCTGCTTACAGAATAGACCTTAAATAAATGTTTCTAGATTGATTTTCTGACCACCATAGTTCCCATGACTGACACATCCCTCAGCATCTGCTCTGCTCTGAGGGAGATGCATTTAACAGAAGGACTCCCAGGCAGGTGGATAGGAATGATCCAAATGGCAAAATGAAGGTTATCTCTCCCCATCCTTTCCAAGGGTTGGCAACAAGCTTACAGCATAATTCAGGAGTGTAGTTAGCATTTGAGACTTCAGTCAGCCTTTAATGAAAATTCTTCATAAATGTTGCAGTTTACATCAGAATTACAGAAAACTCCTTGACAAGCCTTTTGTTACACGCCCAAATTTGTGTGTAGGAGCCAAATCAAGGAAAAAAAACCCAAAACAAAACACAGGACACATATTGCATGGGACATACTTATAGCAAAAAATTATTTGTTTATATGAAATTCTAATTTAACTAGAAATTCATCCGTCAGCCTTATTCGTGCTATCCTCCAGGCTCCTGCGTTGGCTCTGCAAAGACTGCTATCTCCACTCGTTAGGTTTATGGTGTCAGAGCTGACAGGGACCTTCCATGATGTGTGCACCATCAGAGAGGTGCCTCCTTCTTCCTTCTCCATGTTGGTTTATTACTCGAATGACTGACTTGGGTGTTCATACATGAGTTTCCTGTCTCTCTTTCAGTGGGTCGCTGAGTGGGCACCTTGTGGGTCATTTTACTTTCTAGCTTTGAGTAGATGGGATCTTCTTGGCGCCCCATTCATCCTTCTTTCCAGCTGACCAGAATTACTCAGCCACATCCCTAATGATTGTATTTGCATCTTCTTTATTAAAATTGGGGTCAACCTTAACATCTGTGAGCCATGTTCTGATTTAATTAAGATACACTTGGTTTGGTCCACAACTACTTATAAATTTTAATTAAGTTGGGTATCTATTAAACTGAATTATTTTATAAGAACCCATGCATTTGATAAGAAAGGTAATTATCTTTGTTTGAAATGCTATAGTTTTATATTTTGAAATCCTGATTTTAAAAGGGAAGAAGTCATTTTAGTCAACTCTAGCCTTGAATAAGCATCCATGAGACCATTTCTGGCTTTGATTTAAATTCATATCAGCCTCCTTCCATTACTGGAAAATATTCATCATTTATTCGTTCATATTTTCCATCATTCACTAGACATTCGGGGTCTATTAAGTACCAGGCACTGTGCAAGTTACCATATTGGAAGCTCAGATCGGCAGATTCCTAAGAATTGCCTTCCTTTGACCTTTATTTTTGTCCTAATATCCTTCATGACTTAGTTGTCCACTTGGATGTGAACAGGTTATTCTTTTCACTGTTCATTTACATGCTCAGCTCTGTCAGTATCTAGAAAAAGGTTTAGGTAAATGGTGTCTAAACTGTCTAACTCAAAGGAGGAGAGACATCCTCTTTCATCCTTCTCCCCCCACCCCAGTGAAGACTATATCTGATTAGGAAGGTGAAAGAAGGCTGTGTATGGAAGGTGAGTGTTATGGACTGAATTGTGTTTCCCTAAATTCATGTATTGAAGGCCTAACCCCCAACATGATGGTATTTGAACATTGGGCTTTCAGGAAGTAATTACATGAGTCCCTAAGGAGAGAATCCAATCCAATAGGATTGATGACCTTATAAGAAGAGGGAGACAGGGCCCTTTCTCTCTATCTTCATCTCTACTCACTGAGAAAAGACCATCTGCAAGCCAGGAAGAGGGTCTTCACCAGAACACGACCATGTTGGCATGCTGATCTGGGACTTCCAGCCTCCAGGACTATGAGAAATGAAAACATTTCTGTTGTTTAAGCCACCCAGTCTGTGGTGGTGTTATGGCAGCCCGAGCTGACTGAGACAGTGAGCGTGTATCCATTCTTTCAGCACAGGTGGGATTTTCGTGGGCGGTTGGCATTCTAGCCTGGCAGGGTGGGAAGCTCTGTCTCCATGGCAGTTTTGTTCTTTGCTGTATAGGCTCCATTAAGTCAGCCACCCCCTGCTCCTGAGAGTGCGATGGACTTCACCACCACTGGGGCAGCACAGCCTTTGACAATGGAGAAAAGCTAACCAGTCTGTCCTTGGATTGAGTCATGACCTTGGCTGATTACCATCGCATCTTGACTGATTGAACTTCTCAGCCTAGACACTTGTGATGTACAACCTAATGTCCTTCACGGAAAGATAAATGTGAGGTTCAGTTTATCAGGTTTTAGAGCTTGCTTCTCTTCCGTCAGGGGAAATTTTTCCATTAGAAGAGGTATTAATGCTTTACCTTTTTTATGTCCCATTGAGTCTCATATGTCAACAGATTTCCAAACATAAAAAAAAAATCTCAAGTCAGCTTAATATTTTATGTGACTTTTACACTGTTGAGCTGTGTTCAGCCCTAAAAGCGTGGTTCCTGTCTTTTCCTCTGAGTCCCACCTTCTGTATCTCTTTGATGCACTAAAAATGCTCTCTGCGGATCAATGGAGAGAGTACCAGCCTCCAGACATAGAGCTGTGACAGAAGATCAATGTGCAGTGGGGACAGTTGAGGAGAACCTTAAATAATGTTTTAAAAAGAATCTGCACTCCTCAGTGCCCCCTCCGTGGAGACTGCCGGTGGGGCTCATGTGAGCTAATGTGCATGTTCCCTCTTAGTGTGCAGAGGTTTGGCAAAACCAGCAGAGGAAAACTACAGTCACCATCCCCATTAAAAAGCATTTGGATTTGCAGATTATACTGACACTTTTTTTCCTCTCTCATCCCTCTGGTGAGAATATTAAAAAAATATTGAACTTGGCACTTTGCTTAAGTCACACTGTGAGACCTACCGTGTGCATCTTATTTCCTTTCTAAAAGCAACACTTAGCAGCTTTTACATGCTGGCATCGCCCAGTGCCCCGAACAGTGAGAGGACCCTGCTGGGGAGGACCAGGGGCTATGTCCTCTTGTCGTCAGGTGAGGAGGAGAAGGGTAAGAGCCCCATTTCTTAGCTTCTTGTTACAACATAAAGCATAGATTCTCTGTAGGAGAATCTATGAAGGGGCTCCAAGTGGAATATTTGCAGTTCCAGAGACCATGAATGCTGATTTTTGCAGATACCTCAGGCTCATCTTACCAGCCTTGGATTTCTCCTGGTGGAGCACTCCTTGGCTAACAGACTCAGAGGCTTTTCTGGAACAAAATTTATACCAAGAAAGCTTTTTAGGACCCTGGAATTAGACAAAGATTGGCTGGTCTTGGAGGGCATGCTTTTCCCAACAGTTCACGTCATTATGTTTGCTCAAATAACAATGACGACTGCAAGTCAGATGACAAACTGAAAGGGCACCCACGTGTCACTGAAGCACTGTCACTATGAGAGTTCCTCTGCTTGGAATGGCTGGCTTGCAGCTGTTGAATGGTGGTGCTAAGCTGCCTGTGATTTGAAGTAATGTGCCTCTGTGTTTCAGCCCCTGGGTGTTCAGTAGTGAGAACAAGGTGTAGGATGCACCCCAGAGGTGGGGTGCCTGCTCAGAATGTGAGAAGTGGATGAGGGTAGAGCGAGGAGGAGGTGTGGGCTGTTCTGGACAGGCAGAGGGAAGGTATGGTTATGCCAGGTAGAAAGGGACATGGGACAAGGTGGCTCATTGTTAGAGTTAGTTGAAAACAATCAAGTGCTGTGAAGAAGTATTTTTCTGATTAAGAAATGATCATTGGAGGTTTATGGTTTATAACGACTGAGAGAAGGAAGGACTTCAGGTCACCCAGGACACTGAAGACACAATCCCTGATATTTCCTTCTAGGACACCACAGCCCAGTTAACTCTCTAGAGCTGCTCTGATCAATATGGCAGTCACCGGCCACGTCTGACCACAGAGCAACTGAAACATGGCTGGTAGAAATTATATAGAATGTTCATTTGATTTCAAAGACTTAATAAGAAAGAAGAATATCAAATATCAATAACTTTTAAAAACATTGATTATATGTTGAAATGATCGATATTTTAGATATATTGGGTTAGTAAAGTACGTTATAAAAATTTCAACAATTTCTCTTTGTTTTTTAAAATGTGGGTCTTAGAAAACTTAAAATTATATACGTGCTTCACATTATATTTCTATTGGATGTGGCTGCTCTGGAGTTATATAGACAGGTAAGTTTATCTCTCTTATGCATGTTCATACTTCAAAACATTTTAAGTTTTCCAATTTAAAAAATAAATAACCCAAATTCTTTAAATTATTCTTTAAACGACTTGGTTCTAGAGGACTTACCCAGCTATCCCATGGATCAAACATCCGTTTGTCAATGTCTCCCTTGAAATATGGTGTCTGGCATTAAATGCTGTGATGCCCGAATGTAGTTGGGGAAGGGACTTAGGGAGGGTAAATAGTACAGGGCCTGGTTGTTTACATGACTTAGACTGAGAATGCTATCAGTCTAACCCTGATCTTTCAGAATCTTTCCAGGATAACTCCACTCATGAGGTGGGCGGGGCTCTGCCTACGATCCCACCCTCTAATAATAAGAATGTCCCTCCCAGCCTCTGTTACTCTCACCTTGCTACATTTACCTGGGGACCCAGGTCTTTCCTCATTCTCACAGACTTGTAAACTCAACTGGACTCTTCTACCTGCACTCCTTAGGAGAGATGATCGGTGTAAATAATTGCCTTGGTTATAAACCCAAGAGATATTGTGTTTTTAACATCTGAGCTTCTGAAATTTGAAATTCAAGTGCCTCCAAAGCTGTGCAAGGCAAGTTCCACTTTCTCTGTTCTCTGGGCTTCTGGTTGCCTGAGCATCCCACGTAGGCATTCTGTCCAGTCTGGACTCACAACAAACCATATTTGTTCTGTAGGAAATATCAGTGGGATTTAGAAGGATAAGAAGTTCAAGCTCCTAGAATGTTCTGCAAGCTCTGTTGGTTTACTTGTAGTGGCTGTGTGGAGGAGCAGGACTGTATGTGTAGCTGACTCTTTATTGCACTAGCGTCTAATCACGTCCCATCACAAATGCATCCCACAAAGGGGAGGTGAAGGAGGGAAGAGGTGGAGAGAGCAGAGAGGTTTGCTGCTGAAGGAGGGACGCAAGCGTCGCTTGTTAACAAAGTTCTCTCTGTTTTCCTTTGGACCACTACTCACCATATTTATTACCAGTTTAACCTTGATAATCATTTAGAAAACTTTGAAAAGTTTCATTTGGCCAGTGGAAGATTTTTTTTTTCCCAAAGATGTTGGGTGCTTTCATCATTTGAAGAAGATAAAGCGAAACTCTTTCAGGCTTTATTTAGAGATAAACCTCTAAATCTGGTATACACATATTTTTAATCATACCCCAAGGAAATAATGTTCTAATCCCTCATGAGTCATCATTCAAATTCAAGCAAACATTCTGCTGATTTAGTTCTTTCACCCAAGTGTCCACAGACATTTCTATTCAGTGAATCACCTTGGGGTTTCCCTGCCTCTCCTTTGGGCATTGCCTGCTCATCTGGGTTGCACTGTTTGCCGACAGTGTTGCTTTCATCACCTCAAGCACGCATGATCATCAAGAAGGCATCATGGGAGCCTTTTGGTGAAAGGTGCTTTGTAGAAAATAATGCTACACTAGTGGAAGATCATTATTACCAGATTAGCTTCTCTCTCCCAGACTAATTATTTTAGTCTTCAAGAATGAACTGCATTTGCCATCTGCTGGCCCAATTACCTAAATGATTCAAATTTCTTTAAACCTGGTCACACAGCTCCTCATCTTTCTCATCTTTCTTTCCAACTCCCATTTTAGTGTTGTTGGCAGATTTTAGAGCCCCGATTTTCAAATTCTTGTCAGAGCCACTTAGCTTTATGATGCGTAGCAGTGCTCCTCAAAGGAGCCAGTGACCCTCTTTGCTAGCTTGGAGCTGAAGGCAGAGGCAGGCTCACGTTGGTTTTTCAATTTACTATTTGTGCTGTTTTTGTCATCTCTTGCTTTGTGTTCTGTTGTCTCTCTCTTAACATTTTGCATGGAGTCGTTTTGGAAAATCAAAGCAAATTGCATGACATTTGCTTTCTTTACATTTCTTTATCAACTTAGTTAAAAGTGAATCTTTTTTGACTTCTTGGCCATATTGTTTAAAAATTAAATTCTAGAAAGTTAGTTGAGGATGACCTCTTTTACATCTGAGCCCTTTTTGCTTGTGCATTTTTTTCCCCATGTTATTTGCTTTACTAGTCTTTAAAAATGATCTCCTTTCCAGATTAGCTCTCCAGCAGTCATTTTAATTTGAATTCTAAATTTTCGTGATTTGTTTAATTCTCTGGTATGTATGTGCATATATCATTGAAATCAGTCTAAATTGGACATTGAAGCAGAGAATCATGGTGGGACCACAAAAATTCCCACTGTTAACACAGCAGAGGCAGATGCAAATGGGCACCAAATGCTTTGGTGTTGGGTCTTCAGGTAACTCATCTATTTTAGACACTGCCATAGCCAGGACCTCTTCTCTTCTTGCAGGTATTTCTGTTCCTTATTTTGCCTTACTTTTTTATAAAAATCGGTGATTTCAAATCATAGTAGATAATTTATTTGACTCCATGCTGTATGCTGGTCATAAGCTTAACAACTATAGACAATACAAAAAATTTTAAAAAGTACTCCTGCATGTTCTTCTCCCACAGTAAAACAACAATGAAAACCTTAAATATCAGTTCTGGACATCAAAATACTTCATGATTAATTGGTGAATTAGTTGTACAAACAGTAATTATTGCAGGAAATCTGAGAAGACAGGGATCACTTCTAAAACATTATTTTTAAAAATTAAAATGGGTTTTCATTATTTTTTATACTTATGAAAGTAATATGTGCTCATTATAAACTGTATGCAGAGAGGCTAAAACGAATGAACCAAAATCTATAATCTCTATGTAGAGAAAACCACCATTAACAATTTAGGAGATAGCCTTCTAGGCTTTTTTGGTTCTAAAATAATGTGTCAGTTAACTTTTGCTTTATAACAAATCACCCTAAAACTTAGTAGTTTGAAACACTAACCATTTATTTAGTTCACGATCGCTGAGGTTGGCAATCTGGGCTGGGTTCAGCTGGGCAGTTCTGGTACAGACCAGTCTAGGCATCCTCAGCTGGGCTTGCTCTCGTGCAGGTGGTCACTGGTGCGTTGGCCTCAACTCCCACGGGGGGTATCTGGAGCCCTTCTTCAGGGTCTTCTCTTGTGCCAGAAGACTACCTGGGCTGGTTCACAGGGTGGTCTCAGGTTTCAAGAGTGGCAGAAAGGCAACCCCAGTGTGCACACACTTTTCAAGTCATTGCTGACCTCACATTTGCTACTGTCTCACTGGTGAGATTGAAGTAGAGTCAGCCTGAGAGAAACTATCAAAGGGTTTGACCATAGGGAGGCATGAACAACCTGAGGATATTACTACAGTTAATCCACCACAAATCAGATCTACACAGTTGTGATAATTTTTAAAAATGAGATCCTACTATGTGTGCCGTATTAGGCAGGGTTCTCCAGAGAAACGGAACCAATATGATATGTACATATATACACAAAGAGATTTATTATAAAGAATTGGCTCACATGATTATGGAGTTTGGCAGCTTCCAATATCTGCAGGGTGAGTTGGCAAGCTGGAGATTCAAGGGAGCTGATGGTTTAGTTCCAGCCCAAGTCTGAAGGCCTGAGAATGAATAAGACTGATGAAGTAGTTCTAGTGGAAGGCTGGTGGGCTTGAGAACCAGGAAGAACCAATGCTTCAGTTTATGTCCAAAGGCAGGAAAAAGTCAGTGTCCCAGTTCAAAGGCAGTCAGGCAGGAAGGGTCCTGTCTTATTTGGGGGAGGTTCCACCTTTTTATGATTTTTATACTCTAATGATTTGATGAGATCCACTTATATTAGGGAGAACAATCTGTGTTACTCAGTCTACCCATTTAAATGTTAATCACATCCGAAAACATCCTCACAGAAACACCCACAACAATATTTGACCAAATATCTGGGCACCCCATGTCCCAATCAAGTTGACACATAAAATTAATCATCACACATGCTATTATGAATCCTGTTTTTAATGTATGTCAAGGACATTTTTTGTGTCAGTAAATATAGATGAACACCATCATTTCTGATGGCTGTATAGCATATTACGAATGATACACAAAATTTATTTCCATTCAGTTGACACTTAGGTTATCTCTTATATTTCACTGTTATATTTTTGTGATGAAGTTTGATTCATATTATTAAATTGTCCTCTAAATAATTTGTACATTCTCACCAGAAAGTTTAAGTAAGAGTTGGATCATAATACTTTTATAATACTGAATGTTACTTCAGTCAGAAAATATTTATTGAGCATCTACTATGTCGTAAGCTTTGTGTAAGGAGCTAGGTATGCAGTAGTGAGAATAGAAGGCACGGTCGCTTCCCTCATAAAGTTTCCATTGTAGTGGGAAAGACACACAGTAAACAAATACATCACTAAGTGAGGTAACCACAGCTTGTGACAGGTGGGGCAAAGGAAGTGAATGGTGTAATTTTATATACACATAAGGGATTGGAGGTGACTACCATAGACAGGGTCATCATTTTTCATTTTTTTGCAGTCTATAGTTAGATGGAGAAATCACTATAGTTCTAAGGGGGAAAGGAAAATATTATAAAAAAGGTTGGATTTGAATTGGATCTTGAAGTATGCAAAATAGAATTGGGTTAGAAATTTGCCATGAAGCCTTCTGGAGATTTTGCATGACTGAAATTGTCAGGGTGGTAAAACCCAGGTTATTGAGGAAGAATGGGTCAATCAGTTCCTTAAACCAATTTTAGAGAACTCAAGTAGGTGTGGTTTTCAGTCCACATTAATGCCAAGCTATCTGAAGAGTCTGTTAATGTCTTTCTGGATTAAAAAAAGTCCATGTATGATGAGTTAATAGCATCTGATTATACCTCGTGTTTCTTTTTCCAATGACAGTTGATAATTTGGTTTGATTAATGTGAATTTTCATATTAATGAAGCCAAATTTTCTAAGTGGTAATTTTGTTTCCTAATTAAACACTGGGCTCACAGAAGGCTCTCTCAAAGGGCAGTGATAGGTGATTGGTCATATCTCCCCCACCATATATGTCAGATCTGTATTTCTTCATGTCATGGTATTTATTACCTCATGTTCCACCTTTCAAAGTATAATTACTTTTTATAGAACTGTTCCTGCAATTGAGATTCATTGCCACCAGGAGGCAGTACTGCAATCCATCAACTGGCCCTTGATACACCATATAAATCATCATAGGATGAGCAGGACAAGAAAGTAGTAGGTTATTTTATTATAAAGGCTGATCTTTCTTTTTAAATTTGAATTTAACATTAACCTGAATAATGTGTAATTAGTTAAGAGAGGTTTGTCAAAAAAAAAAAAAGATAAAAGTTGAACATGCAATTTGGTGCTTTTCTCCATATTAGTGTGTTTCTAGAGATTGTAATTAAAATGCTCCTTTGTAATTCACTTTGAATATTTTATAGCAAACTCCAATGAGAGCTTGCAGATCTGCATTTGTGTCTGTTGGGGTGGCCTCAGGCTAGCCAGGGCTGGCTTAGACGTGGTTGCTCTGGGCATATCTGCTCATCCACTTCAACAGGTTGAATTTTTCTATGTAGCAAAACCCAGTACAAAAAAATAAAAGAAATCTGTAGTGCACTATGCCTGTATGTATATAAAGTCCTTAGAGAATTTCTTAATTATGCATTTTCTGTGTTTACCTCTTTATCTTGTTTTCAGAAGAGCTCATGACTCAATGTCCCCTTAGCTATTTCTCTTCTTCAACTAGAACTAAACATAACTGGCTTGTATTGGATGCTTATTTACTTCTCCAACAAGCTTTAAGGGGTGGTGAGAGTTTAATATAGAAGCTTAGGGTAGTCAGAAAGATTACTTTCAAAACTGTTTTATTCAAAGTTTATGATATCTCTTACATAGAGCAAACCATTTCGAACAAAATTAAATTACAGTTTTGAAAAAGAGGTTTAAACTGACTTTTATTACAGTCATTAAAAAAAGTGAGTGTCACCAACTGAGCCTCCCAAGCTTCCAGTGTGCTCTGGGCCTTAGGGACAGGAAGAGGGTTTGCCAGATGATGAGGAGGACAATAACCAGCTGCTGGGGCCAGTGGGGTCTCAGCAGGAACAGTGGGACAGAGGATGAGGGGAGCAGAGGCAGGGAGCTCATGTTGGCCCCCGGGGCTGTTTGGGTGCAAGCTGATGCCTGACTCAGTTTCTCCCAGATATCCAGCTTTCATTACAGACACAGGTCTACCTGGGCCACCACCTGGGCCACTCTAGTCTCAGGTGGAATGCTCTGGAGTTCAGTGGGCACGTCACTCATTAGGGCCATTTTCTTAGGAAAGAGACCTTTGAACATGTGCCCAGGACCTTCAAGTCTGCACCAGATGGAAAGGCTCTGTGCTCTGGCCCAGCTTCTGGGTGTCAGTCAGGAAACACTTCTGAGTTCTTTTGGGACTTTTATGGGAAGAGGCCAACATCAGTTTTATTCCTCTTGCTTCTTAAACCTTTGATCCTGGGACTGTCCCCCCCACCCCTGAGGGAATCTGAACAGGAATAGAGGGGCTGACATGGGTCAGGGTGGGGTCTCGTGCGGTGCAGCCTCACACACAGTAAGTTACCAGCAATAAGTGACACTCATGGAAGATGTGTAGGCCACGCCATACGCCAGTGAACATTGTCTGGCTGCAGGAAGCCCAGCAGCATTGGCCCTGGGGCAGCCCTGGACTCTGGCCCTGTGGCCTGGGAGTACCATAGTAGCCCAGAGGGCAGGACTGGTTGGGGTGGGTCTTTGCACACAAGCTTTGGAGAACTGAAAGACTTTTGCAACCAGTGCGGGGCTTTTGGAGCAGTGTTAAAGCTTCCAAATACAGAGCTCCTTTATACTAAGTGGGGAAAAATTCACTTACACTGAAATTTTTGGTCATGCTCACAGGAATCCGCATCTCTGACAGCTGAAGAGCACAACATCCACATGGATGTGGTGTGTGCCTCTCAGAAAGGGCTCCCAGAACAGGGTCGTCACAAGCCACTGGGGACACTCTGGGGCTAAAGCCAGTTGTCCGCTAGCGGAGTGTGTGTTTCGGGCTGGAGGGCATGCCGCGTTCTCCTTCAGCCTCCAGCAGCAGAAAACCACGTCCAACCTCTGAGTCAGGAGTGAGACACTGAATATACAAACATACAAAGGGGCAGTGGCCAGACCACATATAAAAATAGAACCGACCCACAGCCTGCAGCAGTCGGCCCAGGAAACCAACCCATTATCTGCAGTAACCAGCCCAGGAAGCCAGCTTGCTCTATAGAAGTTGGACTTAGGAATTCAGACGACTATCTCTAGTAACAATACAGGAAGCCAAAAAATTGCTTCTGTAATAATCGGCCCAAAATAGCCAGAACTTGAGTCATGACTCACAGCTTCTCTAATTTTTCTCCCACTTCCAGTTTAGGGGACCTGCCAGAAAAAGCCACATACGCTTCCCTAACCAGTCACGTGCGACGCCATCCCAACCAAACATTTTTTAGAATACAGGAGTAAAGCAAAGTTCAAATCATGCTATTTCAATTACTCAGGCAGAAAAATACCATTTTTTGTTCATTCTTTCAACTTCTAAAGTGCATGCCTTTTGTCTCATCAAAAGAGTTGCACAGGAGATCCTGGAGGGGGCGGCTTCCTACCAAGGAGTGGGACAGCCCCGCGAGGCACACGACCTGCATTCGTTCCCGGGGCTGGAGCTCTGCCCGTTACTGGCCTTTCTCAAGAAACCAGCCAAAGACACCATTCCACGGAAAGAAAAATCAATAAGTAATTTCTTTCCCCGTGTAGCTCCATGGGTGTCAAGGACAACACACACCCACCCACGAATGTGAGGGAGTGTGCCTTGAGGGAAAGGCAGTGTGCCTCACTGCTCTAAATGAAAACTAAGACAAATGCGAAGGCTACAAAAGGTAGATGCTGATGTGTACAGAGGTATTTTTCATTGGCATTTAATTTGAGTTCACCCAGGCACTTTTGCATCAGGGCTTGGTGGTGGCGGGGCTATAATTCTATTTACAAATTGACAACACAAAATATTTTTCAGGGTGAAGGGTAAGTCCTGAATCTCTTGAATGCAGATCTATTCCACAGCCTCCCCATCTTTCCCAGTTTGGAAAGTGCTCTACAGAAATTGCAAGTAAGTGATGAAATGTGAGTGCAGAGGGAAGAGATTCCTCCTGTGTTGTTGAAATGGAGTGTGCCACAACCATAATCTATCATTTTTTGCTTCCAAAGCATTGCCACTTACATGGAGCTGATTCAGCTGGTTTTGAGGAAACAGTAGCAACATCACTTAAAGATGCTTAGTGCTTTTTGGTTGATACGTGCTTATTTCTTTGTTGCTTTCTGAAATAGGTATCGGAATCAAAGCTCTTCATTCTGTCCTAAAACATTTTCTAATCCAGTGGTCCCCAACCTTTTCGGCACCAGGGGCCAGTTTTATGGAAGACAATCTTTCCATGGACCGGGGGTTGGGGGATGGCGAGCGATGGGAAGCAGCTGTAAACACAGATGAAGCTTCACTTGTTGCCCACCACTCACCTCCTGCTGTGCGGCCTGGTTCCTAACAGGCCAGGGACCAGCACCCATCTGCAGCCCAGGGGGTTGGGGACCACAGTTCTAATGCTTTGGCTAATAGGGTCAGTCTAAATAAACGAACCCAAGTACCTCAAGCATTTTTGACACTAGTAAACATTCTTTTTCTAGAAAAACTAGCAAACTCTTTTTTTTATGACTTACCGTTCCCAGTAGGTTATAAAATACAGATATAACAATATTTTCAGTTATATCAAGATAATGAAGCAACAGAAAATTTCTAGAAACAACCCTTAATCCATTAATAGAATTAATGGTTGCATTATGTCACTAACACGTTTTATTTTCCTCTGTGTGCTGAGGAGCATGAAATTATCATGTAGCTAGTGTCACATCTGTGCAAACAATTTACAAGGTGCTCTCCAAATTCAAATTTAAGCCGTCATTTCTCTTAATTTGTTAACTGTTGTCTTCCCTGAAGTTTTCATCCACTTCACATGGGAACTGCACGTTTATTCTTTGTCGAACACTCATTCCTATGTGTGTTAAAGGATTTGGAGAGGCTGCCTCCCCACACCATTTGGAATTAAGATTCTATGAGCAAAGACAGGCAGCAATAGGCTTGTATGAATTTCCTTAGCATTCCTAGCTGGCTTCAACACACTTTTAAAGGTAATTTAATTTTTCATTTTTCATTGACTGAGTTTGTTTTTATGTTTTGATGTTTGTGTATCGAAGGTCCCTGTGGCCTCCTAGCTTCCCGATTATTCTCTGTGGACTTCCGTTAGATACTTGGCATGCAGAGGCTGGTAGTGGTGAAAAGGAAGTGATTATTACAGAATCATGACCATCCTAATCCCTAAAGCAGTCCTCTTAATTCAGGTGCTTACATCCAAATCCTGTAGGCTGGATGCTAAAACCTAATGGAATTCTTTGCTAGAGAAATGTGGTTTCTGGCATTGTGTGTTTTGGTGTAGGTATTTGCTTTTGGTTTACATACAACGCGTGCGCACACACACACACACACACACACACACACTCCTTTAACTGGGAACTTGTGTTAATTAGCAATGCAAACTTAAAGTATTCCGAAGAGAACAAAGGTGTACATTCCAAACCTTTTAGATACTATGAGCACATGTTTCACATCATTTCATTAAATTCAGGCCTAGCCACTCAGGAATGCAGTCTCCTTTGCTGGATGGTTATTTCCAAGGCACCTTTTGTTCTGCATTCAAATCATCTTAAATAAGTGAACTATTTATAGTTTTGTACAGCGGCCCCATCGGTCTTGCTACAATGCCATTCCACCGGCCACTTGTATTCAGCACCAAACTAATTGCAAATCAAGTTTTAGCATCTCAAGGATGTGAGGGCTGGAAAATATTTTCTCCTGTCACTTGGGTTCTGGCAGAATAACAAGATAACAATTTTCTAGCCCTCTTCTCCACGCTGCATTTTTAAAGAGGCTGTTGCCGGTGGAGGCTTTCTAGAGTGTGGACTGCGTGTGTGTGTGTGTATGTGTGTGTGTGTGTGCACGTGTGTGCACATGTGTGCAGGGCAGTGAGGGGAAGAGGTTCAGAAGGACACAACGTGTTGTCAGATACAAAGACTGACCACTGAAGAAAACTGCTAAGATTTGGACATAAGATTTAGACAAAATATCTAGGTCTAATGCTGACGTAAGAAGATTCTCTGCTTTCATGAATGTTGGCTATTTGTACACTTGCTTCCCTATTTATCCTTCACCATCCGTTAAAACTCATAGAAGTGATCACATTCCACGCTTACTGCCTGGTCACGGCCGGCAGTTTCCAGGTGGCCACCATGGCCAATTTGACAAAATGCTTTGGGTTCAACATATATTTTACCTTACGGGTCATGCGAACTGGCAGATGACACACTTCTTATCATTCAGCAGAAGGTGACCTGTAGGAAGCACTCAGCAGGGATCCCTTTCAGCTGTACTCTGACACCTCCGTGGGGTACGGCAGTGGTACCTTCCCTCTCCGGGCGTCACCACTGGGGACACCGCTGGGAGGAGACTTGCAGTCCGGTGAACGTTGACTGAGGACCCGCTATGGAATGTAACTGTCGCTTCAAGTGAAAACAGGCTCCTTGGAATTATCTACATTATTTATGTATCCCAGGTTACGCTGCTGTTGATACAACCATCCAAGTATGGAGTGATCTCAAAGAGCCTCATAACTGAAGGCATTTGTTTCTGGGACAGTTTGTCAGGAAAATGAAAGACTGTGGTGCGGTGTCATTTTCCAGCACCTTTGAATCACTTACAAAATGCCCTAGGAGGAGTCTTGAGAACCGTATGAAGGATTACAGCTGCACGCTGACACCCACGGCTGTCCTCTAGAGCTAGTCCTCGGGGAGGAGACATTTACGGGGTGTGTCCCCCTTTGTGTCACACTAGAACAGGTGGACTTTTGAAAATCTAACTCTCAGATAAATGCCTCATGGTGGCAAGATCACAGAGAAATCATTGCACGTTTCCTCTTCCTTATCCACTCAGCGGTCATTCATTCATTCATTCTGTGACTACAGTTCCAGGAACAATAACGAGTTATAGGGATACAAGATCATTGTTTTCCGAGAACCCACCAGATTTTTTTAATGTACCATCATGTCCTTCAGTGCAACCTTTTGGAAACAAATGAATGATCTGTGTATTTAGGCGTATAGTTTGTTGAACTCATTATGTTTCCAAGCCATGCTGATTGAGCGCAGCAGACAAGCCAGCGTCAGGTCCTACCCTTGCCCAGAGAATATTCTGCAGGGGACAGAGACAGTAAAGAAACAAACGTGAAAAATAAAGTGACACAGAGAATGAACACTAAGAAGAAAACCAAAGGAGTGTGGGGGCTGAGACTGAGCGGGCACCCCTGGGGACAGAGTCAGGGACAGGCTTCCCAGAAAGGTGAGGTGCGAGCAGGACAGGGCACCCCGAGGAGGAAGCATGGCCGGCCTGAGGGGCGCCCAGGCTGGGGGAGGAGGACACTTGCCACCTGGACGAGCTACTCTGTTAAAGTCACCATCTGCTGCTCCTTTGTCAGCTAGCAGGCAGCCCTGACAGAATTGCCCGTGAAGCTTCAGTTCTGAGTCCAGGGCTCCTTGTCCTACTGAAACCGTGCCTTAATTTCTTTTAGTAAAAAAGAAAGTTAAAAAGAAAAAAAAAAACTACATCCTGTTCCATGATGCTGATCTCCAGTTCCAGTTCTGTCCTAAAGTGGCCGGCGGGGGGCAGGGGTCTGGAGCAAGATGCTCACCATGCTGGCTCATCCTCCTTTCTGCTACCTGGGAAGTTGGTGAGATGGTCTCTATGGTGCCTGGCAGTTGTGTGCACCTCCAGGTGAGACCATGTGCACCTCCACATGAGCCCGTGTGTGTCTCAGTGAGAGCCTGTGTGCACTCCAGGTCAGCCAGTGTATATCTCCGTGTGAGCACATGTGCATCTCAATGTGAGCCATGTGAATCTTTCCATGTAAGCCTCTGGCACACTTTCTATAATCTCATGCATGTTCTCGTCTCATAAGCTCCTGTTTAGTCTCCATAAGCACACATGTGCTATACTCTTGTGAACTCATGGCATTGTTCTCTGGTGAGATTATGCATTTTTAAAATCTTGTCGTCCTTGGAGATTTCCAATAATGCACTTGCAGGGACCCAAGGCCTGCAGGACCCTGGAGGGTGTGCACTGCCTTTAACAATGGTCTTTCCCCCCGGCTTTCATCCAGGTAGGACAGACCAGGGCCTGTAGATCAGGGATTGGCTGTGGGGATCACCTGTGGGCAGTGCATTCCTGGGCCCTAACCTGAGCCCTCAACAGTGTGTGGTAGCTGGACAGTTCTCACACGGGCTTTCCAGAAATGGTGACATTGGTACTCGCCCTGCCCAGCTCAGTGTGGCCACGTAACCACTGAACTACAGGAAAGGGCGCCCCTTTGGAAGAGCAGGTTGCTCCTGTCATCCATGGCGGCGTCCCCTGGCTTGGCTCACAGCAGACACTCACTCACCATCGCTGCCCTGTGCTTGCTGCGCCACATGAAGCGATTCACTTGGTAATTATCTGGTCAGCAGTTAAAGGTGGTTGATGGTTAGCTATGGCCCCCAGCCTTGCTACTAGTTTGCAGTGAAAGCAAGTCTCAAATCAAATTTGCCATCTATGGAAAGCAGAAAGAACAGTTGCTACAGTGTTTAGCATAAGCCGGGTAAAATCTCGGCTCTGTGTCCTCTAAGTGATTACTGCACCCTTTGCAGGAAAGGCTCAATGACATACATGTGACAGTTTTCCAGTGACAGAGCACTGCCCTCCTACCAGGCTGTCAGCACCCAGAATCCTCTGGCTCCATTGCTGCCAGTAGGAGGGTTCAGGGTTAAGCCCCGGTGCCGTCCCCATGGGCGGGGGCCTCAGACTCGGAATACACTTTCTGCACCCCAGAGCACTTACGGATGTGAGAAAGATGATTAGGAATCTACCTCCCTTTAGATATGCACAGATGCTAACATTTTAATAGCTTAAAGCCCTTTTCTGATTGGCAACTTTCTTTTTAAAAAATAGGTAATCTCAGTTATAAGAACATGCTTTCCCCTCGCCTACCGCCTCTCCCTGGGGACTCGCTAAAGCTATTCTCTTATGATTGAAATGTGTTGTGATTGAAAATGTTACTCATCATAGCCCCAGTAGGAGGCAAGTCCCGTTTCACATTCTTTTTGCTGGAGGGAGTGGAAGGTGCTGTGAGCGGCAGGGCTGAGGAGATGCAGATGAAGGACAGTGGGTGTTGTCGGAGGGAGGGATGGGCCCAGTGGGCAGGATGGCGTTGGCCGCAGGGCGTGGACTTGATGTGATGACAGCGACTGTTTCCTCGCTGCTCCTGGGATGCAAGAGCTTTCAAGGTGGAGGAGGAGAGTCACTTGGCTCCCCCAGGTAGAGGCCAGCAGTAACGTCCTATGTGAGAGCTCCCAGGAGTCTATTCTGCCGGGTCAGGGGAGGCCAGGCAGACCCTTAGGTTACTTTCATTTCGAAGTAAATGACTCTCATTCCTTCCCCAGAAGTGGTTTCTGTGCAGCGGCCCTGCCAGGACCCAGGGAGGCACGGTATACAGTGGTGCTGCTTTGGTACCCAGATCCCCAGTCTTTCATGGCGAGGGAGCCAATGCCCAGCACATCTCTCTTCCTTCTCCAACTGTGAATACACTGCATTTGTCTCATTAGATGTAAATTAACCAGGAACTTGGTCTCAGCGATCCCGTGTCCTGTCTTAATCTTGGATTGTGCACGCTGGGCCTGGGCCCTGCACATGTTTGTAAAACTTTGGGCTGGATTGTGAATATGTCTCCAATTTCTCCTAATGCTGTGCTTCTGTACTATTTCGAGTTAATTTAAATGTATTGTTTCTTCCCGTGTTTCTCCTTTTCCTGCCTCCTATGCATGGCCAGAACTGGTCCTGGTTTATTTCTTAGTAGGCCTATGGCAGGATCGAGAACCAGAAACAACCCGCAATTGAAGGAAGAGAATTTAGGGTCTTAGGGTGGGCACAATAATGGCCCCTTCAAAGACACCCACGTCCTGTCTCCAGGACCCATGGAAATGTCATTGTGTGTGGGCAGTGTCCTTTGCAGATGCGATCAGGCTCTGGAGGGGGAGATTACCCTTGGTCACTGGTGTGGGCACCAGGTAGCCACGGGATTTCTTACAAGGGGGAGCAGGAAGGTCAGACATAGAGAGGAGGCGTGATGACGGATGCAGAGGCTGCAGTGGTGTGACTGCTGCTTTGAAGATGGAGGAGGCGGCCATGGCCCAAAGGATGTGGGCAGCCTCTGAAAGCTGGAAGGGCAGGAAACTGACTCTCCCCAGAGGATCCAGAGGGACACAGTCCTGCTGTCACATTGATTTTAGCCCAGCGCGGTGCATTTTGGACTTTTGACCTCCAGAATCAGAAGACAATACGTTTCTGTTGAGTAAAGCCACTATGTTTGTGGTCATCTGTGATAACAGCCATAGGAATTGCTACAGGTGTCTACAGAGGAATTGGAGACCCACACATGGGGATTAGTGATTTGCCAGTTCAGGGGAGAAGGGGAAAGCAGAGGCTGGGCAGGGTCTGTGGGTCCTGAGAGCTTAGGAGTTTGCACCTGCCTTCCCACGCCTGGGGGTGGTGGTGCCTGCAGTGCGGAGGGGGTCTGGGCAGCTGGGACCCTGGGCCACCCTGGCCCACAGGCCAGGACTTAGGACAGGGAGAATGTCTTGGCGGCACCTCATAGTTGACACATTCTGAACTGGACCCAGAGTCCTCTCCCCAAGCCCAGTAAGTGGTAGCACCTCCATCTAGTGCCACAAGACAGGAATCTAGAAACACTTCTCACTGGAGCCCTCCCCATACCCCAGACCTGACCCACTGCTGAGGCCTAACCTGGCCCCTGCCTTCCTCTCAGATCCCACCTACCGTTGTCCTCGCTCCACTTCTGCTTGTCACAGAGACCAAGCTGCCTTTCACGTCAGGGTTTTTGCTCTCCCTGCTCTGGGACGTTCTGCCCTGTGGCTTGCTTCTGGCTGTTTCTGGAGTCTCAGCTCAAATGTCCCCCTGTAGGGAGACCTTCCCTGACCAAGGGCCCCTGAAAACCACTGCTCTCTCTTAGGTGCCCTTGTTTTATTTTCTTTATAGTTTTTAACCCTACCTGAAATCATCTTGTCTGCCAGGTTTTGTGCTTATTGTCTCTTTCTTGAGAATAGAAAGGCCATGACCGCTGTGTTTGGCGCTGGGTCCTTCGCGTCCAGAGCAGCATCTGTCCCATATAGCAGGTGCTTCACAGGCTACGTGTCTCCAAGAACGCAGCGACAGCTCCTTCCCCAGCTCCATGGCCTCTCTCTCCACTGCACGGATGGCGGGAGATGCTTCACAAAAACAAACTTTGAATTGTGTTTGGGGTTGAATCTGCTGGGAGAATTATTCATTCTCAAGCTGGCCCGTGAGGAGACAGCTAAGGCCCTGAGGATTGGGAGCTTTCTGAATAGAAGCTGAATAGAAGAACCCATGTAACCTATTTAGTGTAGGATGGTTAAGACAAGGTGGGGGAATTAATTTGTAAATTAAATAAATAGTCTCCCTATCTCTTAATATATTCTATAGATGCAACGGACAATGTACTATTTTGCATGCTTTGAGCTTTTCACATGTTTTCAAACTAAATATTGCATGCATGAGGAAAGTGAGAAATATATAGCTTAGGACTAAACTGTGGAATCTTCTTATTCCTTTCAGTAAATATAACAAGAGACAGATTTTACTTAGATGTAAATTTAAATAAGATACCTACCTCCACCCCATACCTTAACAACTCCTTCTTCACTGTATCTCAATTGTTGGAAAATGTAAATGTCTCCCGTCAACTGCTACTATTGTTATCACCACTACTACTACCACTACTATTGTTACTACTACTGCTGTTACTACTATTGCTGTACTAATACTCCTGCCACTACTATTACTGCTACTACTACCTATTACTATCATTACTGCCTATTAATACTACTACTGCCTATTACTGCTACTGCTATATTACTACTACTGTTGCTCCTATTATTACTATTGCCTCTTACTACTATGACTGCTATTACTACTCTACTACTGAAGACTGTGCAGTTCTTCCATAGATCATAGGATTCTTTCTTTCCAAGGCCCCACTTCATTTCCTTTGTGGGTGTAGAGTTTCATTTCTTTAATTTTGTTTTTTAAACTTTTTATTTTGGAATAATTACATATTCACAGGAAATTACCAAAGAAAAAGTACAGGGAGACCCTGTGTACCCTTCACCCAGTTTTCTATTTTGGAAATATCCCATATGACTCCAGTATAATATCAAAACCAGGAAACCAATGTAGGAGTTTTAATTTTAAGCAAGTATGAGTCAATTTTTTCAATGCTTATAACTTTTTCTACCATGGTTTGTGTGTGTGTATATATATATTATTTACACTATATATATATTTTATAGTGCTGTGCAATTTATTGGTCATTAGATGGGTACATGACTAGCTCTCAGAAAATACACACCATACTGGTTACAGGTGGCACCTTCCTTGTGTCTTCCTCATTTTCTTCTCTCATTCTGCGAACAAATCCTTGATGAAATGCATGACACTGGTGGAAAAAAGTGATCGCTATGTTAGAGGCCTAGAACCTTTGGGTGGAATATCATTTCTTTGCATTTTTAATTGTTTCCAGATGTTACTTGTAATATCAGGCATTATATCGGCTCATGTCATTTTCTAAGAAAAAGCCTTGAAATGCTTCATTATGGTGGGATGAACTTTTCATTTATTTGGCAATATTTTGTTAATATGAAGACACTGAAGCAAAATGTGATTTCTTCTAACTAAAGGTGCACTGTCATTTACTCTGGATAGATTGGGCTTTAGGGCTCCTCTCTACTCACTTGACAAGAAACTAGCGCTGGTGGCCTGTGCAGCGAGACTTGTGTAGAGGACTTTCTGGGCAGCAGCGATGTCACGCCCTGGAGCTGCTAGATGGAATTCCTTGCCGAGTCTTCCTTCGGAAGTTGGCAAAGTTAGATTTTTCTTCATCTGTGTCGAATGGCCACGGACAAAAGGGCCTCACAAGACCCCTTTCAAGCTCCATGAATTTCCTGCTGCAGTTTTCCTGGCATAAGGCAAGACCTGGAACATTCAAATTGGTCATTTCGATTGCTTCAGTAGTCTCGTCGGATATTTCAGTAGGAAGCATTGTCATTTCTTCACTCTGTGTATTTTGTCCTCTGCATAGTCACATTGCTTCACTTTGGGAAGCAGGTGCATGCACTCTTGTCACACGAACTCATCATTTAGAAGCAAGAGACCCAGTGGGCACAGGCTGGAGGGCTGCTGATGGCAGTGCTCCCAACATGGGAGCCACGTGGGGGCCAGAGGGCTTGGAAAGAGTTGAGCTAGTAGTTAACACACTTATTCTTACCTCTGGCTGCACTTCTGAGCAAAAATCTCAATGTATGGCCCTGGTTTAAACCACTTAGATCATAATTTCTAGGGGGTGGGCCTAATTATATCTTTTTTTTTTTTTCCTTTTTAAATTTTCAGGTGCGTAGTTAGAGTTGACAGCCACTGGCCAAGGTGCTGAAAACAGTATATCCTTAATGAAATAAACCGTGTTTTGTTCGGATTCTTTTGTTAAAGGGCTGGGTCAGATTGTGTGGTGTCCAGTTGAGGGACAGATAGGGAATGGGGACACATGCCTTTGCCCTAGGTGTAGACCAAGGGCAGCAGCTGTGCCCATCTGTCAGGCAGTGCCGGGCAACCAGCAGAGTGGAGGTGGTGGGTGATGCTCAAAGTCAGGCAGGGTTGCAGTCCCAGGCAGTCTGTCCATTCCAAACAATGCCCTCGTCAGTGGATGGAGGTGTAGAAGCAGACCCACTTTGCCAGGAGGTTTTAAGTATGTTCTCCAGCTGAGCTGGATTCAGGCAGGTGGGCATTACGGTAGGAATGGGAGACATGCAATATGGTTGCCACCACTCATTGTCACTCTGGATGGAATCACAAACCCCTGTCAGTTCTCCTGGGGGCCACTGTCCAGGAATCAGCAAGGAGGGAGAGAGAGGGCTGGGAGTCAGCAGCTCCAGAGCTCAGGCTTCACCTGAAGGGAGGTACGACGGAATTCTGAGTGCCCAGTGGGGTTAAGGCTTCCTCTATCCTTGGAATTTCCCATGATGGCTGCCCCACTGGTTTGGACTTGGCCTGTGGGCAGAGGCCATTGGGGGAGATCTGGCTCTGGAGAGACAGAGAAGGGGATTGGAGAGGCTGAGTCATTTGCCCAGGACTTAAGCAACTCCAGGCTGCCATGACTGCTGGCATTCATTTTGTGTAATTGGCTTTAATAATTTAAACCATCATGTTATCATTAATTTCTTCCGTCTCCTTACTAATCAAGTTTCTTCCTATCATGACTTAAAAAAAATTGCAAACTCCCAGAATGCACAAGTGAGAATACTGACACCTTGGCTGGTTTAAATTGGCCTCTAGAAGATTTGACATCGCTCAAGTGAGCTGGTCTCCTGTAATCACAAGTCTTCTCTCCTCTCCCCAGCCCTGCTAGAAGCTACTCATTAATTATAGATAGAAAATGTAAAGGTTGGTTTTTCTGCCTTGCATTCATCATAGAGATGTATAGTAAATGCAGTGAGATTGCACTGCTAAACTTGAACTACTATTAAATCAAACTGACCTTTAAATTATCCTTCAAACTTTCCCCCTCAGTTCCCATCCCTAAATAACTATTGGTCTACAGACCAACTTTTATTAATGACATATTAAATTAGATTAGCTTTATTTGAGCTCAGATGGAAAAGGTTGGAAAATAGCTTTTATTGCATGCTCTAGGTGAAATCTAGTGCCATGTATTATATTAATATGCCATTTGATTCTCCAACTGAGATAAGGAAACAGAATTATGTTGGAGAACAGAAATCACAATGTGATCTCGGATCAGACCAAGTCATCAAAACTAAAGGATGAATTTCTGAAATGCAAAACTGAGGAAGCAGCAGCAGCTATGATGGGGGCCATGGATCTCTCCTGTCTGACACATCTCCTGCAGTTTGGTACCTGGGGACCTGACCCCTCCGTATTCATCTGGTTATTGCTCTTCATCAGTGATCTTCTTCCGGGCCTTCTCACTTTCTCTAAAGCCCTATGTTTTGGCTGTTATCCTGTGCTGTATTTCTGGTTCTTAACTGGAGGATAGAACAGCAAGGGCAGCACTTTGAATCCAAACCAGAGTCTGGGCCAGCGTAGGATTGTGGCCCTACCACGTAGCAGGCTGCAGCAGTCCCCCGGGTTATGGATACTATAGCAACTTTGCTCCCTGGCCTGTCCAGCCAGCTTCCCCAGCCCCTCCTCTGAGGCTCAATAGCTTGGATGAATAAAATCCGATAAAACATATCTCCCTGTGTGCTCCTGCAAGAATCCTAATACATGTTGTCAAAGATGCTAAAATGCACTGCTATCCTCTGGAAAAGTAACCACGTTCAGGGGACTCCATAAGCTCACACGCTCTCAAGATCCAGCATTCGCCATGTGGAGACTTTTCGACATGCTCTTTACTCTTAGTTTCCTCATCTACAGAATGGAGATGCTGAGAGTAAGTGTCTTTCAGGGTTGTTGTGGGGCCGACATGAGTGATTCCATTTAGCCTCACTGAGTGTCAGCTGATAGCTGCTACTGGCCCCGAGGAGTCCTTCTGTGACAGCCGTGGGTTTAGACTTAGAAGAGAGGTGAGACCTTGACATTTGTAAATGAATTAGGAGAACAGTCTAACTTATTTTTATATGTTTTATTTATTTGCCGTGGGTTGAACTGTGTCATGATTGTCAACGAGTTGGAAATTCACATGTTGAAGTCCTAACCCCTAGAACCTCAGCGTGTGAACCTGTTTGGAAGAAGCGTCATTGCAGATGTAGTTAGTTAAGGAGCGGCGTCAAGGTGGCCCTAATCCAGCAGGACTGGTATGCTTAGGGAAAGGGGGAATTTGGACACAAAGAAGCAGACAGAGAGAGAATGCCATGTGAACACGACGGCAGCCATCCGAGTAGCTGTATAAACGTGAACTCACAGTCCTCAGAAGGAAACAGCCTCGCCAAGACCTGGATTTCAATTCCTGGCCGCCAGAATGTGAGACAATAAATTTCTGTTGTTTAAGTCACCCGGTCTGTGGCACTTGGTTATGGCAGCCCTAGCAAACAAATACCGCATTATATTAGGATGAGGAAATGAAGGAAGAAAGTTAGAAAAAATGAAAGAAGAAAGGAATGAAATAAGAAGGTAAACATTTACTGTACATGTCAGGGTCTCATGTTTCGTTGTTGCGTATCATTTGAAAAAGTTTTTACTGCAAGGTAGATATTTAATTTTAATTTTACAGAAAACCCCCCGATGGCTTAGCCAGAGCATGAAGTGCTCAAAATCATATCGTTTGGACAAAGGAATAATGGAATAATGTTCCATAACCATTATGGAACAAAAGTCCAAAGCTAAGTCTGTGTGCCTTCTAAACCATTTTTATATGATATGTCCTTAAGGAAAAGTAGGTATGTTCTAGTTAAATGCAAAAGAGACCGGGAAAGTCATACCTTAAAATGTTCTGCTCAGTTCTTGTTATGATGTTTTGGACTCTAAGAAACAGAAATCTACCCTGGCTCATTTGAAAGAATAGTGCTGGGTTTTTGTCTGATTTACTCGAAGTCTCAGGGAAAATCTCTTGAAACCCAAGAAAGCAAATAACTGTGGGATTAGTTAAGCTGGGAAGGGAACTAGAGAATCAGAAATGAAGGTCCATTCACTCCCCAGCGCTCGGGGCTGCGTGTTTTCTCTCTTCTCTGGTTGTCTCTGTCCTGGCTTCCCCGGTGGCCACAGTCTCTTTTGGTCCCAGAGCCACACCTCCTGTTCTTGTGTAATTTCACCGGGCCCTTGAGTGTGGCAGGGGTTACAACTTGCCTCTAGCCTGAAGAATACAGCCAAGGTGCTGGGATGTCACTTCTGTGATTAGATTACAAGAGATGGCCATTTCTTCCCCGTTGCCAGCATCCTCTGTCCCTTGCTCTCCAGCGTTCATGCTTTGATGAAGTGAGCAGCCATGCAGGAGAGGCTCAGGAGGCAGGAAACCGGGGGCAGCCCCGGCTAGCAGCCAGCAAGGAACGGAGACCATGGTAAACAGTCCTCAAGTAACTGAATACTGCCAACAGCCTGAATGAGCTTGGAAGTAGGTCCTCCCCACACAAACTTTCAGTTCAGCCTCCAGACCTAGCTAAAAAAATAATTTCAGTTTGCAAGAGACCCTGAAACAGAGGACCCAGCTAAGCTAAGCCCAGACTTTTGACCCACAGAAGCTGTGAGATATTAAATGTAAGTTGTTTTAAGCCAATAAATTTGTGGTAATCTTTTATGCTGAAATGTCCCTTTTCAGCATTTTCTATTTTTTGTCTTGTACTTGGCCCTACATGGCTGCCTATACTGAATACCCTCACCTGTTAGCTCAGGCACTTACTGCTGACTCCAACCTCATTCTGTGTCAGTTTCATTCTTTTTCCTTTCACATAGACTTTATAGAACAATTTCCAGTTCAGAGCAAAATTAAGCAGAAAGTACAGAGTTTCCATTTACCCCACGCCCTCACAAAATGCAGTCTCCCCACTATCAACATCCTGCACCAGAGCGGTACTGCTGTTACAATTGATGAACTTACATTGACACATCATGGTTACCCAAAGTCCATAGCTCACATTGGGGTTCACGCTTGCTGTTGCACATTCTCTGGATTTGGACAAATGTACAATGACATGTGTCCATTATTACAGTATCACGAAGTGCAGTTTCCCTGCCCTAAAAACCCTCTGTGCTCTGCTTAATCATCCTTCCCTTCCTATTAACCCCTGGAAACCACCGATATTTTTACTGTCTTCATAGATTTATCTTTTCCAGAATATAATATAATCGGAGTCACAGAGTATGCAGCCTTTTCAGGTTCGATTCTTTCACTGGGTAAGTTTAAATTTTCTCCATGTCTTACTATGGCCGGATAGCTCATTGTTTTAGTGCTGGATAATATTCCATTGTCTACAAGTACCACAATTTATTTAACCAATTACTTACTAAAGGCATCTTGGTTGCTCCCAAGTTTTGGCAATTATGAATACAGTTGCTATCACATAAACATCTTGGTGCAGATTTCTGTGGGGAGATATATTTTCAGATCATTTTGGTAAATATCAAGGAGTGTGATTGCTGGATTTTATGGTGTGTTGAGTTTTTTAGGAAACTGACAAACTGTCTTTCAGTGGCTATACTATTTCATATTCTCATACCATTTTGTATTTGATATGCCTAGGTAATGTTTTTTATTTTATCATTTTTTCCTTATCTGGTGTTTTCTGAGCTTCCAGGACCTGTGGTTTGATGTCTGACATTAATTTTGGGGAAATTCCCAGCCATTATTGCTTCAAATATTTTTTATTTTCTGTTTTCTCTTCTCCTCCTCTTACCATTATGTGTACACCTTTCATAGCTGTCCCACAGTGCTTTGATATTCTGTTCCATTTTTTCTGTCTTTCTTTTTTCTTTTCAGTTTTTGAAGTTTCTGTTGTGATATACTGAAGCCCAGAGATCCTTTCCTCAGCTTTGTCTCGTCTACAACTAATGAGCCATCAAATGCATTCTTCTTTTCTGTTACAGTGTTTTTGTTCTCTAGTATTCCTTTTTGATTCTTTCTTAGAATTTCTAGCTTTCTGCTTACATTGCTCATCTGTCCTTGCTTGTGGTCTACTTTTTCCATTAGGGCCCTTAGTGTGTTAATTATAGGTTTTTTCTTTTTCTTTCATTATTTCTTTTTCTTTTCTTTCTTTTTTATTTTTTAAAGAGACAGGGTCTCACTCCGTTGCCTAGGCTGGAGTGCAGAGTGGCATGATCATAGCTCACTGCAAGTTTGAACTCCTGGGCTCAAGCTATCCTCCCGCCTTAGCCTCCCAAGTAGCTGGGACTACAGGTACATACCACCACTCCCAGCTAATTTTTAAAACAAAATTTTAGGGACAGGGTCTCACTATGTTTCCCAGGCTGGTCTTGAACTCCTGGCTTCAAGCAATCCTCCCACCTCAGCCTCCCAAAGTTCTGGGATTACAGGCATGAGCCAACATGCTCAACCAATCATAGTTGTTTTAAATTCATGGTCTAATATCCCTGACATATCTGGGTATGGGTCTGATGCTTGCTCTATCTCTTCAGACTGTAATTTTTGCCTTTTAGTATGCCTTGTAATTTTTGGTGAAAGGTGGACATAATTGATGTACTAGGTGAAAGGAACTTTGTTAAATGGGCCAATAGTGATGTTGTGGGCAGCAGAAGTGGTCTATAGTCCTATGATTAGGTCTCAGCCTTAGGTGGGACAGAATGGATGTGAGGGGCTGGGGTTGGGTATCCTTCCTCCCACATGGAAGGCTCCAGCTGGTTTGATTTGGGTATTTGCTGTCCCCTAGGTAGGTTATGCTTTGGTAAATCCCCTGCAGGTTAGGCTCTGGTAAAATACTTTCTCTTGAGGTCAGGGCTTATTAAGAATAGAGTTCTCTGGTGTATTTCCAAATGATTACGTTTCCTCTCCCCTTGCCAGGAGCATGCATGGATTTTTCTCTGATCTTCACTCAGAGAATCTGTCCAAGCTCCTGGAGGTGAAGTTTACAAAAGTGTGTGTGTATGTGGGGGGTGATAACTGTGTCCCCCCAGAGTTTTTAACTCTCAGAACTGTCTACCTTGACCCTGTATAGCAATTGTGAGTTACAGTTCAGGTTTTCCTGCCCCAGCACAGGTTCCACAGAGGCATCTGCTCATGGGTTTTGCTCTGGCAAATTGTGGTTCTCTGTGTCTGCCCGTCTGTCTCTCCAACTTTGGGGGCAGCAGCAGTTTGCCCTGTGACCTCACTTCTCTGATGGATCTAAGAAGACTTGTTGATTTTTCAGTTTGCTCAGCTTTTTACTTGCTGTGAGGATGAAGTGGTGACTTTCAAGCTCCTTACACGCTGGACCATAAACAGGAAGACGATGAAAAAAAAATTACCTCATGGGTTGCTGGCCAGCCAAGTGACAGCCATGGCTGGGGTAATTTTGGGGGTGTTGTCATGTGCCATATTAGCATTGTGCTTTGGGGAAATGAGGAGAAGGCAGCCCTCTGGGAGGAACCAAAACACGGTTACGTTCAGTGCACGCCCCTAGTGTGGTAGTTGCTGCACTCAGTTCACATTCGCCTCGAGAGCATGTTAAATGATAAACTTATGACTAAGAAATTTATAATAAAGATTTTATAACCTCACAGATCTTTAGTAAGGCTAACTAGGAGAGCATGGTACTCAGTGACACACCAAGTTTAAGAGCTGCACAGCTATGGCAGGGGGTGAAAACTGGTTCACCCCGGCTGTCGGCTGTAACATCTTGGCACACTTCGCCGGTCTCATCTGCGGGACAGAGGCAGCATCAGGCAATAGTGGAAGAGTAACAGGAGTAAGATCTCGCATCCAGTGCATCCTCCACTTCTGAAATCCCTTCGGTTCAGGCCTGCAGGGCTGACTTGGAGGATAATAAATAGGCCGGTGCTCAGGCAATTATTTTTCTAGGGTAGCTGTATTTTTTTTTTCTCCAGAAAATAAATAGAACAATTTGACTTCCAGTCTCATGGCCTCACTCTGGTCTAGACGGCATCACTTCATGCCTGCACAGTTGAAATTGTTTTCCCACGATTGCCCTGCTTTCTGTCTCTCTTTTTTGTAATGCATTTTTCTTACTGTAGGAAGATTTGTTCCCTTAAAAAAATACTTTGTTTATGACGTACACTCTCTTTGTAAAAATTTTCAAAGGCTTCCATTAGATACAAGTATAAACTCATCCAATATTCTAGATCTTCTAGGTTCAGACTACAGTCCTGTCAATAATTTTTTCTTATTATTCCCTGGCATCTACCTTCACCTCTGGCCATATTGTTTTCAAGAAGAGTGAATGCCCGTGTGCACATCTAAGTCTTTAGCTCTCCGTGTTGGGGCGATGGTTTCCTCTCAGTCCAAACAGATTCTGTGCTAGCTTACAGTCCCACCAGAGTCACCTCTGCAAAAACTTGTTATTTTTATTTTTGACCACCCCGATATCACCAGTGATTCTTTTTTTCAGCTCCTACATCATTTCAAGACTGTGACATTCATTTGTACTGAACCATTCACCACTTTTCAGAGCCATTTGTTTTGGTGTTTAAATCGAGTTCATTATCAAAGCTCCTTGAGAGTTAGAACCATGTCCTGCCCTTCTCTGTGGTCTTCTTGGGGTCTACCCCAGGCCCCATGTGGGAGGTGCTCAGTAAATATTTCACGAATAGTAAATGAATCGAGTTATCATGCCCTGCAAGGGAAGACTGAGTTCAAACAGACACACTCCTCAAACAGGGCATGTTCCTGCTAAGCAGCTCTGTTGAAGCAGAACACAGCCAGAATTATTTTTTTCCCCACACAGATTAAATCCCTTTGAGCAAGTATGTCTTAGACTATGGAGTAATCACTTATACATAATGAAACATATATCTTTGTCTTGTGTAAACTGACTGTTGGTGGGCGGTTTGTGTGTTTGAACTTTCTTGGATGTGATGCTGCATTTGATATTGAAACAAAACTAAATTTTTTTGTATCAATATATTCAAGAATGAACATTTAATTCACAAGAGAAGAAATTCAATAAGTTAACAAATATATGGGAAAATGTTTACTTTTTACTTTGGTGGCCAAAGTCATTCAAATTTTAATAATAGCTGAAATTGATTGAAATGATATAATTTGTCTGACATGGTTCTGAGAACATGTCATGAATTAACTAATTCAGTCATCACAATGATCCTGTTGAAATGGCATCATTATCGTTATAATCTCCATTTGATCAATGAGGACCTCATGGGTAGTAAGCTGTGAAGCTTATTTATGAAACCAGGACATTTTGGTCTCAGAGTACATATCCATATCCAGTACCCAGTACACAATTCTGTCTCTCTGAGCTCTATCTGCTTTTATCTCTTATATAAGTGCCCTTATAAAACTAAACATTTACTTACCATATGATCCAGCACTTATCTCAGAGAAATGGAAACTTATGTTCACCCTAAATCTTATACATATCAGCTTTACTTGCAATAGTCAAAAACTGGGAACAACCAAATTGACTGACCCACTTCGGAACTGGACCCCAAGCTGGGAACCACCTTCTAATGATGTAGTAACCTCCCAGGCTCCATAGCAATGGCTCAATTTTGTCTATTGCTCACATAAAGTTTCAATTATATGAATCTTTTCTAGAACATTTATCAGAAAATACCCACTTCAAACAAGGCACTATTTTCATACCTACTTAACACAGACCCCAGTTTTCACCTTTTGTGAGGGACTGCTTATTTGCAATTTTTGTCTTTAACTATTTTGCTGTCTTGTGTTCAAACTGGAAGGGGAAAAAATCCCCCTTGGTTCCCTAGTTCAGAAAACTTGAGCTGTGTAAATGGGTGTGGAATAGAGAAATGAAGACAAAGTTCCTTCCTGTCTCCCTGAATGCTTCCGTTGGTCGTATACCCGGAGCATTAACTACACTTCAGCTCATACTGTGATCTGTCTATAATTTTCCTTTGAAGTACTTTAGTATAGATGGTGTAAAATATTTATATGTGTGGGCTAGTTAGTTTTACTCTGTATCCTAGGGGTGATTGGTTAGCATTTACAGTGTCCCAAAGAGGAATACGTACTCCAACAGCAGGCACAGCTAACATTTTAAAGACACTCAACTAGAATTCACAGTTTAGTGTCCACTGCTCCCTGTCTTCAACAACATCCATCTGCAGATGCCTGCACTAGAGACTTGTTAATTAGCATGAGGATTACTGAGGGTGACTTTTATTGAAAGAAATGAGTGGTGCTTATGATAATTGGAATATGCGGATTGGCTAAATCCTGTCCAGGTCCCTCTGCCCTTCCCTGGACAGGTGTGCAGACAGCTGGAGGGGCCAGCAGGCTTTGTGTTCTCCTTCAGGGGGTTGCCCTTGGCCTAGGGCTCTGTTGCATTTTGCTTCCTGCCTCCTATTTGAGAATTCTGTGTCCTGACCATGCAAGGTACTGAGGGAGTTGCTAGGTGGCCAAGAGCTGGGACCTTGCCGAGCCTCTAGGAACAGATTGTTTCATGCCTGCTTGCCAGGAAATGGTGATGTGTGTGGCACAATTCGGTCTGAAACCTGGTTTCATAGTGATGTGCCATCTGGCGGTGGCAAAGCCCTGTGGGAAAGACCCTCTTGTTCTTGTTACCAGAGGCCAAGGTCATCTACTGGCAAGACTGCGCTTAGCTTAGAGGGAGTCTCAAAACCACACACGCATACAGCTTCTACCTTGTTCTTCTCACTGAAGGAATTCCCTCTGGTCTTGGAGCCAAGAGCTGAGGAGGCTTTGTGAGGATAAGATTAGATTATTGTGCCAGGAAATGGGAGGTACTTCAAAGTGTGGGCCACTTGGTATCTGACAATTGTTACTCATGGTCTCCCCATTGATAATAGTAGGATACATACTTAACTTGAAAAATATGGATATTTTTCATAGATGGTTATTTTGGAGCTTAAACAATATCAGATTATTATGAATAATTGTTAGGCAATGAAAGTTGGCCCATTTAATTAACCTAAGATAAGATATGTATTATGAGTTTGAAACTTAGTCATGAAGAACACAAGAATGACTTGAGAACAGCAACAGCCCTACTTAGGATTCTGGAGCAGGTCCCTGTGTAATTAGAAAATACATTGTTATGAAATTCAGAGGATTAATTAAAGTTAAAATTTGAGGGAGTATATTGAAGATGCGTCCTTGGCCCATGTTTCTTCTTTAAGTGTTGTGTTTATATATCAATCTAAAATAGAAAATGGATTCTTTAATCTGCAGTCTCCTGGAGATTTTATCTTCCTTTCTCTTCAGATAAATGGTTTAGTTGCATTCATCTTCTTCTTAGCACATTTTGAACTGCTTAGTTTACTAAAGTGGTAGAAACATGTTTAATAAAGCCAAATGATTTCTTTTTTCTAATGTTAATTTAGTAAAAAGTGAACCCTCCTAAGAAGGGGAATATATAATCTTAAAAAACTTATCTTTAGGCAAAGATAAAACACTTGCTTACTTTGTCATTCCAAGAAAGTTATTGAAGTTGAAAACAGACAATACCTCCCCAAATTCTGGGCGTGGCAGTGCGGTTTGTATTCCAGTGGACAAAATGAGCCCAGGTAAATCTGCTTGCAGATAGCCGAGCTCCGCACTCTTGCTTCAGAACGTCACACCATGCTCCCTGAACCACCCTGACTGCCTATGGAAATAAACTGTGTCCTGCTTCTAATTTATTACCACTGTCTCTACTTTGGAAAGAAATGAAAACACGCCAGGTATAAGATAGCAAGTCTGTGAGAAATTCTGTATTCACTATTTTAATAAATAAAACAAAAGTCTTTCTGAAATGCAGCATTTTTAGCTCAAGTAGAAGTTTTTTTTTTTTTATGAAATTCTTTCTTCTTGTTTGGAGATTTTAATAGGTTATTTGGGTAAATTCAATAGGCTTTTCTGACTGAAATGAGTGTTTTCAAGATTATCTTGGTGCCAAAAAAAGTGAATACTTGAAAATAACAATGCCATACACTTGTAGAACATTTTAGAATATATAGAACACTTTGCTTATTCAGTCCTTACAATAACCCTGTTGGATAAACAATATTTCTATTTTATATATGAGCATCTGGAGGCTCAAAGAAATTAAATAATTTTCTGAAAGTTACATGCACAGTGGAGGATCGTTAACTTGAAACCACCAGTTGCACTTCCAGTTTTCTTTAGAAAGCACCACACAACCTCCCTTTTGAAAATTAGCTGGGAGAAAAATTTTTGCAAGTTCAGCCTTCTTCCTTCCTCTACAAATGTCTGAGTGATACCCTGGCTGGCTTGGCTTTTGCATTACCTGTCTGTTATCCTGTAGGTCACCTGAGCCACCTGTGATGCTTGTCTCTCAGTCTTTGTTCTGCCTCCCCCTGAAATTCCAGTCCAGGGCCCTGTCTCTGGACTTCTTGGCTCAGATGGTTGTTGTTCTTAAACTAGAAGCTCCTGGAGCCCAAGGGCTGACCATGTTCATTCAAGTGTGGTTTTCCTATTGGACCAGTCAAAAGATCCACTTCAAAATTTGTCTATTTTTAAATTAATAAATTCTTCTTAAAAAGTAATATATACATGTAATAAAAAATCCAAATAGCATAAAAGTGTGTAACACCACCACCACCGTCTCCTCCCACTCCAGCTCCCTAGGCCCTCTCCCTGGAGGGAAGGACTTCTAAAGTGCATGTTCATATTTGCATGTCTATCCCGAGGGGCTGGTCTATTTTTTAGAAACAACATAGATGCCTAAGATCTGTCTACTGAGTAAGACTCTCTGGGAGGGAGGAGGAGGAGGGTCCCATGGATCTATCATTAAAAGCTGCTCAGGTGATGGAAGTTTAGGAGGTGTGAGAACTGCTGCCGACACACGTCACCTAACATGACCGTTAGGTTCTTAGGGAACTTTGAAGTGTGATAAAAAGGGAATATATGTTGAATAAGTTAACATTCATATGTTCGAGTCCTAACCGTGCAGTACCTCAGAATAAAACTGTATTTGGAGATAAGGTCTTCAAAGAAGTGATTAAGTTAAAATGAGGTCTTTAGCATGGACTTATAAGAACAGGAAATCTGGACACACAGAAAGAGACACCAGGGATATGTGCATAGAGGAGAGATCATGTGAGGACGCAGCAAGAAGCTAATCCTCTGCAAATCATGGAACAGAAGAAACCAACCCTTTGGACACGTTGGTCTTGAATGTCCAGCTTCCGGAACTGTGAGAAAATACATTTCTGTTTAAGCTGCCTGGTCTGTGGTGATTTGTTATGGCAGCTCTAACAACTAATACAATAAGGCACCTCATTCCTTCCAGAGGTATTAAGGCAGGCTAGAAACAGAGTTGCTGGACATTGGAGAGTTCTAGAATGAAGTCGTCAGCCCTCAAGCCATATGGCCCCTTGTAGGTGAAATCACTTCCACAGTGGGTTTCTTTGTGTGATTCAGTTAGTAAATTTTTGGCCAAGATACAAAGAAAAGTTGTCTTACACCAACTTACATCCAGGAATGTGAGAATGAGATTTTCAGGCTTGCTAGATGCGGTTCAACATTTTTCTAAAATTTAAAACATGAATGTCAAAAAGTGGTCCACAGAGACATCTAACGTAATTAGAGAAGGCCATATGTGGCAGGGAGATTCCTTGAAGAACAAGAATATGGCTGAGACCGACAAATAACTGTGTGGGTATTTCAGGGCAGCAGGTTCAGCTCGTTCCCTGCCTTAGGCCAAAGCCCTTGGCTTTGGCATGCCTAAGCATGCTCCACTGCGCGTGCGTGCGTAGGTGCGGTGGGAGGAAGTTAAGCTACCATGGCCCATGCAGAAGAGCTGGGACTGCAAAACTTGTGCCTTCTGATGGAAAACCGACTCAGGAGGAAGAGAGTTTTCTCCTGCTTTGAAAGTAGACCTGGCTTTGATCAATAAGCCATTATAAATATGATGCACAGTTGTGAGAGAAAATAACTTCTGTTTCAGAGGAAATGGCACCGATGCAGGCACCGCCAGCGCCTTTGAAAGTCAATGCCCCCTGCAGTGATGTAGGGGCTGCGGCAGTTATCGTGCCATGTGCAATCATTGCGGCTTAGCTGGGCAGCAGGCAGTCTGCTGATTGCTGGAATGGTGCTGCCGCTGAAAGCCTGCAGAGGCAAGGTTTGCTTTTGAATCAGTGCAATGGTTGACTGAGAGATTTTTTTTTTTTTCTGCTAAACTCACGGAAGTGGATGATAACTTTCACAGATCTGTTCTCTTACAAATCCAATATATGCAGTCTGCCCTTGCAGGCACTCTATCTATCAGTAGGTCTGCCCCAACCCATGAACCTTTTATTGTACTGTCTGGAATGCTCTAGAAAATATTTTACATCAGTGTATGTGCTGATTCATTTAAATTGCAACTCTAGAAGCATCAGTTGCCCCGGTAAGAAACGAAGAGTCAGTGGTGATCTGATGGAGTTCCAGTTGAGAAGCCAGGGCTCCAGGGAACTGATATGAATGCCTCTGTCACTTGAATCCCAGCCTTCAACCTGGACTATGCTTATTAGCTCACTTGGTGTTAGACATGGATGTTTGTTGGTGAAAACAGTGGGCTCTAAAACTTCTATGATGAATGTTAGAAATAGGTTCTCATTATGAAATTAAAGGTATTCAAGATATGTGTACTGGTGAAAATATTTTAGATATATCCCACTCTTACACCCCCACCCTGAAAGACTTGTTTCCTCCCTGCTAAGATGGAGTGAGGGCTGGGTTCCTTGGCATCTCGGGTGTGGCCACCAGCGTGGGAGTTTTCTGCCCATCAGAGGGTGGCTGCAAAGACAAAGCCTGTCTCTGAAAGGTTCTCTATTTTTCTCTAGTTATACTGGAATTCCTCAAAGCACAGAGAACTGGAAGTTCATTGATCTTACACAACTGGTTGGATTACCTCTCTGGTGTCTTTTGCTAATGGGCATTTGCACAATAAATATCCATATGGTAGCAGAATTTGATCTGGGACTTGCTTTCATTAGAAACTGGCCTTGAGGTTATGGGAGAATAGCTAACCTTTAGTAATTTCTAAATTTTTGGAGACTGCATTATCTACTCAAAGGAACTTAATTGGCTTAAGTCCATTGACAAAACATATCTACCCTTATTCTCCAGACTGGCCAAACCTTTCCAAGCCCTGTGTATGTCACTCACCTTCCCTTTTCTAACCACTGACCCAAATTCTAGATTTCCCTCACAGTTCAACCACTTGCAGATCACTTCTTTCTGTGGAAGATCCTCCTCATCTCAGGTCCTTGTGCCCTGAAAACCAGGGCTAAAGAGGTCATGCTGGATGCTAGCCATCTTGCCATGCCTTCTTCTGCAATGTTGTCTAGTCTAAGCACTTCATGCCTAAATTCTAAGCTCTTTGAAGGCAAAATCCTCATTTTCCACATTGGCTAATTATTTTGAATCTCCATAAGCATTGGTCCCCAATCCCATTAATACAGAGGCACTTGCTAAGTGTATCAGCTGCTGCTGCATCTACTGTGCACATGACAACTTCAGGGCTAGGAGGGGAGATGGCAGTTGGCTCTGACCCAGGAGAAGAGAATGGATGCTGATGGTTCAGAGAGGAAGGGCTCTGAGTGAGTCTCTGCCCTCATGCTTTTACCATGAAAACGTCTGCATTATTGAATTTCCAGGACACCAGGAAAGGCGGCTACTTCTCCAGAAGGCTAAGGAGGAAGGGGCCCTTCACTCTGGCTATGTGGAAGAATTATTTGAGGAAACTTAAAAAATATTGTTCTGGGACCCCATCCCAGAGAGTGGGATTGAGTTGGTCTGGGCAGAGGTATGAGCATCAGTAGTTTCTAAAAGTGCCCAGGAGGGGCATGTGGCTTTGGCTGCTGCGTGATCAATGCGTAGGTCTGCCCTGCACGTTCCTGGGAGTGACCACAGGACAAATGGAGGCAGGGATACCCTTGATGCATTTATGCTTTATCAGTGAAGAGGTAAGGGAATAGGAGTGGGCCCCAGTCTTCTGGAGAAGGGCTGCTTTCTTACGTGTAAGACTCTTTTACCTGACCCATAACCTGCTTCCACCAGCCCATCCAGCTGCCAGGAGGTTCCAATGGAAAGATAGAGTGAAGAGGCATTTTTCCCAGACAGTGTGAGTTGCTGGAGGGGTGCCTAGTGCAGGGAATCAAGGAGGAGCTATGCCTGTCCAGCCTCGACCCTGGTTCTCATTCTTGGCTGTGCATTGGTGTCTCCAGGGAGCTTGAAACACTCCTGACACCTGGGTCTCAACATGAGGTTGTCATGTAGTTGGTTCGGACCTCAACCTGGGCAGCAGCTGAAGTTTCCAAGGAGATCCTAATATGCAGCAAAGTCTAAGAGCTTCTAGCCTAAAATCGACATAATTGGAAAGGAAGGAATGGAAAGAAAACCATGGCAAT
This sequence comes from Avahi laniger, assembly GCA_963575035.1. Lineage (NCBI taxonomy): Eukaryota > Metazoa > Chordata > Mammalia > Primates > Indriidae > Avahi > Avahi laniger. Next base: position 32,854 of record CAUYSK010121897.1, on the reverse strand, counting down.
GTCTGGGAACTATTGTGGGATAGAGTTCTCCAAAGCTCAAGAAACAAGTCATAAGGTTGTTAGGCCATGGCATGGGAAGAAGAGTGGATATGAAATTCACATGGCATTTCCAAGACTAAGCCTAGTGCACTCAGGCCAGAACGCCTTCCACAGCCTCTAAGGATGGCCCATCTGCTTTGGTACCTGGAGAAAGAGGCTGGCTGCTCTGCAGAAGGAAGATAATATGAAGAGAAAGAAAAATTCCCCAAATATGCCCCTTCTGGGTCAGGAGGACTGTCAGGAGAGGGATAGAGAGAGAAGATAGAAAAGGAGTGTATGTTGGGGACCACATGGGTTCTGATGGGAGAGAATGATACTTAAAATATATGACAACCAGAACAGAACCTAGGATGGGCTACAAGGGTGGATGAGGCATGGGCCAGCCCATGGGGTCCTGGGGAAACTAGAGGTGGTCAGGTGGGATACTTTGGGGTCAGACTGTCAAGCTTTACCCCTTTTATTGGCAGATGGGGGTAGGTAAGACTGTTGGGTTCTGGGGGAGGAGCTGGGATTGTCATGAGAGTACTTTGAAGGCTTGGGGTACAGAAGTGCTTTAATGTTTTAACAACTGGTCCAGCTGCACTGGTGGGTACTGGCTGAAATTCGAGCCCTGGTCTAATATCTGCCCTCTGGGCTTCAGGCTGGGGAGGAAGAGGTGTGTGCTGGCACTCCAGATGGGCAGAGAGCACACCGTGGGCTGGGGGCTCTTGTCCAATTAGGTTTGAGGATTCTAGGTCATCGCAGCCACGTGGAGGTAAACACAGTGGGCCAGCAGGGCTAGCAGAGGGCGGGCTGGCACCGATCCTCCTCCAGCCACCACGGGGACTCACACCCTGTGGGTGGGATCCAAAGTCCCCTGGCCCCAAAGAGCTTTGCTTATGTGGATTACATCTATAGATATTTACCATAGTAGAAATTAAATTTTTAAAATATTTATTTAATACTTCATTAAATATAACAGTAATAAATTGATTATATATTAACAAAAGTAACACCTTTTTATGAAAAATAACAATAATTTTCCAAAACAAAAAATATTAAACGAGAGCTAGGCATTGTTTTACATTTTTGCATATCTCATATCTCTTTAATGTCCTGCTAATAGAAGACAGCTTCCAGCTCATTCTGCTTCTGTGTTCAGTTGGTTGTGCTTTGTTGTTTTCTAGATGTGTGGCTGGAAAAGGGAGTAGTATTTTATTGTTTGCTTTCTCTTTTTCAGATAATTGTGAATATTCTTTGATATTGTGACAAAGCTCCAATGTAGGCTAGAGAGAATGAGATTCAAAAAGGCAAATAATAACATTATCACAAATATGGTTTTAAATTTGTAGACCCTTGAATGTGTCACGGGGACCTTCTGAGGGTGGTTGTGGTAGTAGAAGGAAGCCCCAGAAAGAGGCTTCCCCTAGGGAAGATGTCCACGTGGAAGGACGGTATTCCAAGCAAACCTCCAATAATCAACTTTTATGATTTCACCCCTACGTTGTGTTTGGTTTTGAGATCCTCTGTTAAGGCTGACACGTGACTATAAGTAGGTCACAACAGCTCTGAAGACCAGGGCCAGGCAATTTCACCAGTCCAGTCATTGAAATATTGAATTGTCAAAAGAAAAAAAAATGTAAAGCAAGGGCCACTAAAAATGAGTATTTTACATGGACACTTACATGTGTAAAATATCAGTCTTTGTAGAGCTTCAGTCTTGCTGATTTCAAACACTTTCTTCTATGTCACCTTTAAGAGAACAAATCAGACTCTTGAATTATGTTTTTAGGGGTATTGTGTAATATTCTTTGCTATTTTAGGATGGCAGCGTGAGCCCTGCAATGCCGTGTATGGTGGGGTTTGACAGCTGGGAGGAGGATGCACTGCCAAACACACCGGAAATGATGGTGGATTACAAAGTGAGAGCAGAACGGGGCCAGCAGAAGTTCTGGACCCTGAGATGTTGGTTGGGGGACAGGTTCCCGAAGGGCTAGGCAGGAGTGGGTTCTAGGGGGAATCTGAGGGTTAAATCTGAGAACAAGGAAGGGTGAGGTTATGGGTAAATACAGTGATAAAGTATTTGAATTGGGGATTATAGACTATTAGGAGTTTTGTGCTTCTCACCGCTATGTAGGTGGCCTTTTGTGAGAGAACACAAAGGCTCTGGTTTCTTTTTACCTTGGTTTTTCTAGCTTCTCTGCAGGCCTAACTCACCCTGACCATGAAAGTGTGGGATTTCTGAAGGCTGGATCCTGGGTCCCTTTTTCTTCTATCCTTAGGGGATCTCACCCAGATCTGCAGCTTTATCACCACTTAAACCCGGCTTACAGATTTCTATCTTTAGCCCTGACTGCTCTCCAACTTCTGTACGAATCGGGCTACCTGACATTTCTACTTGCATCTCATGCTCCACTGCCTCAAAGCCAGCTCACAGCCCGCACCACCCCTGGTCTTCCTCCCAGCTTGCGCATCGTCACGAATGTCACCACGAGCCATTCAGGGTTTGAGTCTAAGACCTCGGAGTCCTCATTAGCCCTCTTGCTGCATCAGCCTGGGTCTAATCCCTTCCCCGGTTCTGCTGAGCCCAGGTCTACTTCTTTCACACTCCACCCCTCCTCCCCAGCCCTCTGAGGCACCTGCATCCCTCAGGGGACCCCTACAGCCTCCTGATGCCTCTTTAAGTCCACCGCTGCCCCAGTGCAATCTGCTCTACACAGCAGATTGTGTGCAATCTTCTCCATATAATCACTATTTGAAAACGCAAAAATGCAAGTCTGGTTAGGCACCTCCCCCCAATAAAAACACAGGGAAAAAAACCCACTGTCATGCTTTAATTCAAACTGTAAACTTGGTGGTGTAACTCCCAATGGAAACCCTGTTTTCCTGGTGCATCTGGCTGCTCAAACCTGGGCTCGGTTCTTTCAGCTGGAGCTGGGCTGCCTGGACTCTTGCCTGTGCATGTGTGGTCCTGGGTCATTCAGAGCCATGGGCAGAATTCATGCACAGAATTCGGGGTTCTTGCCCCATTTCCCCCCATCTTCAGTCCAGCGAGATTGCAAATTTTCATCTGCTTCCACATGGTGAAGATGGGGGCCTGCCCTCCGACTAAGAGGAAGCAACTAGAAAACTCACCCTGCACCATTCTCTTCTTCCAACCTCGACCCTCTCCTGTATCTACCTGCCTCCCCAGTGCTGTCAGGGGCGTGCTTGTTATATCAGACACTGAGTTTATAGGCTTTTAGAGTTTAAGGGAATTTTTTTTTTATAGTTTGAAGGAGGGTTGGTCCCATAGGAGCTACTTAGCCATTATTGGAAATGAAAACTCAAATCTTAAATTCTCAAGTTGGTCTTCGAGCTTCTGCATAATCTTTACGGAGTCCTGCACCTGCATCCCAGAAACGCTGCTCCGAACACTCTTCATTGTAACCACACTCACCTAGTTTCACTTTCTGAAAGGTGCCATCCGCCTCCTGCCATCTCAGTGTTGTCCTTGCTCCCTGCTTGTCCCCAGGGCTCCTCGTGTTCCTCACCCCACCCTGCCTTCACGTGGCCACCTCTGCCTCCTCTCTGGGGCACTTCCCACTTCTATACTGTCAGCGCCACCGACGTGTCCTTTGGAGCATTTATCCTGGTTGCAATTTGGTGTTTATTTCTGGAACTCTGATTCACATCCATTCTCCCAGTCAGACTGTAGTCTCGTGAAATCTGGGGCTTTTTTGGGTGAATGACAGTGCGCCTCTCTCACCCTGTGCACAACTCCAGGTCCACCCTGGGAAATGCTCCCCCCTGAAATCTGCATGCTTTGGGCACACGGCTTTCCATGCATGCATTATCGATTGATGAATTTTTAAAATAGTCCAGCAGACTGCGGAAAGTTCAAGGTAACAGAAGTCTCTCCCTGTTTCTTAGAAGCTTTAAAATTAGCAGAGTACTTTGAGTCTTTTGGGCTTTGGGGAAGTGACCCGACAGAGAAAATGTAGGCAAGGTTGAATAATATTTTTAGAGATTCACTGTTTGTGACTGTTAAGCCTTTCTAGTAGAGACAGAGTAAAAGGAGAAAAGGGGAGCTTCAGGGGTGTTTTGGAGTCAGGCTGCCACTGTGGAAGTGCTCCTGAGAGGCGTGAGCAGTGGAGAAGGAGCCATGGACAAGGCTGCTCCTGATGCCAGGGCTGGAGGGAGAAAGGGGCATTGAACAGGAAGGATGGCCGGGCTGGGAGGGGTTCATGGTGGGAGTAGAGAGTGGGGGGCTCGGTGGCTATGGGTCAGCTCTTGTCTAAGCCCCAGCCGTGCCGATCTACACATGGCTGGCCCAGGCAGTGGGCGGCGTCCGTCTTTGTCCTTCAACCTCTGCTCTCCCAGCCCCTTTCCTGGAATGCTCCTACTTAACTTTCGGGATTCCCCTCAAAGTTCCACCCATTGTTTTTTCTTATCAGGCAAACTGACCCTTCCCTTTTCTATGCCCATGCTATAGTCACATATTTTCCTATTTCTAGTTATAACTCTTTGCTTATAACTCATTGCACTCTGTTATTGTCACGTCGGTTTCCCTTGCTGGACCAAAAGCTCCTTGAGGACAGAGTCCACATCTTACTTGCCTTTATCCCCGGTGATACTTGGTGACCAGCACACAGTAAATTTTGCACAAATGGCTATTGCTGGCATCAGTGACTGAGTGACGGGTTGGGACACCGTGTTTTTTACACAGATGGTGAAGGAGCCTCATGTGGCGAACATTGGGGAAGACAAATCTGACGTGTAGACTAGTCAAAGGGCTGAGGTGTGGAGGTAGTGGGGAAGTAGGAGGGGGTATTTGAATTTCTCTGTGACCGGGGTGCTGACGAAACTGGGGAAGAAAGCTTGAAATGTGTTGAGAGTTAAAATGTGAGGCATGTTTGGAAGTCATTTAGAATCACTGTAGTGGAAGGCAAGGCTTATATTCAGAGATTTTGCCCTAATGCAGCTGTACAGACGGTTACAATGTGAGATTCCATGAAACGCTGTCAACAATCAACAGGATTAATAACTGCCTGTGATTATGCGTACGTGGTGTGATCAAGTTGCCATTTGGTGAAAATCAAAGTGATGGCTGGATAAGGGCAACAGAGACTCTCAAACTCTGCAGATAGAGTGTAAATTGGTTTGATTGCTTTGGAAAACACTTGGACAGACTCCACTGAAATGAACACACATACACATTTTGTGCCGCAGCAATTCCATTCCCAACGGAAACGGGTACATGTTGCACCAAAAGACACACGTGAGAATGTTCCAGTGGAATGATGGTCCTAAACTGCAAGTAATCTGAATGTCCATCAATGGTGGAATGGATACATTTTGGTAAATTCATGCAAGGGACTTCTATCTGAGTCATGAAAATTAGTGAAATATTGTGTCATGAAGCAACATGGATAGATCTCACAAAGAAGTCAGACAAAAAATAATACTGTACTGTGAGATTTACCATTTCTATGAAGCTTAAAAAGAAGGAGGCCTATTCCATGGTGTTAAAGACCAGGAGAGTGGTTCCCTTTGAAGAACAATTTGGAGGGGCATCCTCCAAACAAATTAAACAATTTAACAAAGGGGCTTCCGGGAGGTGGAAATGTTCTTTTCCTTGACCTAGGTGGTGGGTACATGCATATTTTACTTTTTGATTATTCATTGAAATGTACAGATTATTCATTGTAATGATTCCATATAGGTATCAAACTACAGTAAAAGATTATTTTAAGAATGTAAATAATAATGTAATTTAAGCTTGTAACAAGATATGTATCATTCTCAGTTTTCTTACTGTACTTTCTCTATGAGAAGCAGTTCTTTGATGGTACAAATAATTTTATTAATGTTTCTTCCCAAAAATATTTTTTCTTATTTATTTGCAAGTGGATTTTGAACTGACCATTTTGCTGGCTTTGTTTAAAAAATTCTAATTTATGTTTTATGTGTTCATATGCATTTCATATGGAATTATCGTACAAACACTTTCCTTCCCTCCAAGGTTGACTTGCTGTAATGTGTTCTTCTTCCCACCCCCAATGTTCTGACTCTATGGCACTTGTTCTTCTCCTACATTAATTTTTAATTGATTGACTCATTCTTCTTCAATTAAAGGATAAATTTATATTTTAATTGCATGCTGGTATAGCAGTATTGATGAAACTGTATCTTCTCATACTTTAGCTTGTTTTTCTCCTGAAAGATTTTTAGTTCAATTTCTTAAAATATACAAACTTAACAACGCCACATAACTGAAAAATGTTTGATCAGAGTCAATGAGAGCAGTGTTGCAGAAACAAAGTTATGGTACGTTATGGCTAAAGATTGGATTCCATTACACTAAATAATTTGTGTTTTGCCTACAGTGATATCTACATAAAGCAAGTGAAAGGAATTAATATTCTCTCTGGTTAGCCAAGTCAGCAGTCTTTGAATTTCTAAGTGATCACAAATCTTGTATTTTTAAGTGAAATGGAAGTACTTATATTTAACTTTCTCTTAAAAAGGAAATCATAACTTCATAATCATTACCAAAAAATCAAAATTACATTGATTATCTATAATTTATTCAATGTTGCAGAGACAATAGTGTATTGATTGGAAACATGGTCTCTGCCTCAGACTGAGGGGTTTGAATTCCAGCTCACGTATTAACTGAGTGACCTTGGATGAGTCACTTGTCCTTTGGGTGCCTCGGTTTCTTTGTCTACAAAAAATGGTCACTGTGAAGATTAAAAGAGTTATTCCACTTGCAGAACCTAAGACAGTGCCTGGTACACAGTAGACACTAAATAAATGCTAATTGTTTTGTTGTCATTGTTACATCTGCTCAACTATTATTTAGGACTGAGAGTGAATGTCAATTTGGAAAGTAAGGCCAATTTTTTGAGTCACAGGGGTCTGTGTGATAACAAAAAGGATAATTTGACAGGGAGTGTATAAAAAGAAATGATTTTTTAGACACACAGCTAGTTCCTAGAAAAAGGCCAAAGTTATTTGGAAGCTATCATTTAAATAAGAGTTATTAACTGAGAGATATAAATTAGTGCTGGCAAGAGTGACTGCTGCTGATTGCTATTCTGACAGCATAATGGTAGGTGGGGTGACAGAGCAGACAGACTCTCACCATTACAATTCCTGAGGAATGCTGCCTTAGTAATAAATAGCAGTAATTTATGTTTCATGTGTAACAGTTAAGATCAAAAGGTATTTGCTATGGTTTGAACATTCTCCCAAAACTCATGTTGAAATTTAATTGCCATTGTAACAATACTAGGAGGTGGGATTTTTAAGAGGTGATTAATGAAGGCTCTGCTCTTAGGAAGGGATTAATGCTGTTAGCCCGGGAGTGGGTTAATTATTGTGGGAGTGGTTTCCTGGTAAAAGAATGATTTCAGCCTGGTTTTCTGTCTCCTACGCTCGCCTGCCTCTCTGCTTTTCCACTTTCCACCATGGGATGACACAACAGGAAGGCCCTCACCAGATGGCCAAACAGGTGCCAGTGCCATGCCCTTGAATTTCCCAGCCCACAGAATTGTGAGCCAAATAGACTCCTATTGTTTATAAATTACCCAGTCTGTGGTATTCTGTTATAGCACCAGAAAATGAACTAAGTACCAAAAGCTTGTATTTTATAAAAGTGCTGTATTTAAGAACATCAGAAAGCCTGACTCCGAGTCTCAGAACATCTCAGTGGACCCACAGCTCTGCAGATGTATGTGTGAGCCCAGCCAGGACCAAAAGAACTCCCAGCAGACCCACAGACCCAGGAGAAATAAAAAGGCTTATTGTTTAAGCCATTAAATTTTTGATGCAGTTTGTTACACAGCAATAGCTAACAGATGCAATCAATTTTATATGTAAGGACTGAGAATCTTTGTCTTACTTTTAAATATTTGTGATATGCTCTTAAGCTTCTCAAATCCTCCAATAGCTACTACTAAGTACTTGATGCCTACCAAATTAATGCAAAGCATGCTTCCAGGTTCTGCAGGGTCAGCTTCTTGAGCCTGACTTGGCCCTCAGTATCTTACCTGGCTTTTCTCTAGCATGTAATGTCTCTGGCGAGTGCCTTCGTATTGGGCCTTTCCTGTCTACTTTGTCTACTTTGTCTGCCAGACTTCATTCTTATCTGCCTTTGAACTCCCAACATCTGATCTTGGATTGTTCCTGCTTCTGGCTTTACTACCCAAGCATTGGCACTGACGGCTGGAAGGAACCTGCGCTGTTGTCTATGTGGTAATTCTCATCAGAGGGCAATTTTGTCACCCAGTCTGGAGGTGCGATATCAGGAGACATTTTTGGTTGTCACAACTGTGGGGTTGTGGTGCTATTGGCATCTACTGTATAGAGGCCACAGACACTGCTCAGCATTCACAATGTATAGGACAGATCCCTACAGCAAAGAATTATTCCACAAAAACAATAGTGTTGATATTAAGAAACTGCGGTTTAGATCTATCACAGAGAATGGTTCCCTTGACAGCGAAGTCACTAATCTGCAACAGCTGTACTTTGGTTTGCATCTCTCTGTGGCCCAGCTATTCTCCTAGAAAGGCTCTCTAGCAAAGGCTTTTCCTTTCTGATGCACCATAGTTCATCCAAACTGAGCCAAAATTCCTCAAGAAGCAGGTGTCTTCCCTAGAGATTGTGCGAGAGCCTTGTTCTCCAATTTAGCCAGCTCCAGCATTTATCATAGCAGTACAAGATTACTCAGAGACTAATCCATAATTTTTCAGTCTGGGACCTTTGCATGGGTCCTTAAAGAAGATAAACATTTTTTCCTCTTTAAGTGTATCCTATGTATAACTGAACTTAGCAACTGGTGCTTTTAAACATAATAGTGTTTAAAATTCCTTCAATGTTGTACAAGTTTGTAGAGCTCGAGTATGTTAAACATACTTGATGGCTTCCTCAGGGGACTATGACCTTGTCATTATTGCTGATAAAGGAAAAGCCAAGCCTAACCCTGATGAGGAACATATCTGTCCTGGTAGAGACACAGGAACATCCTGGTTATCTATACTCTATCAATTATAAACAGTTGGCCCCAGTGCTAACACAGCCTCTAGCCATTTAGCAAAAAATATACAAGGCAATTTCTTGACCACGGCAAAGTGATGGCTCACACAGGCAGAGAGAATGCAGTAGACATTCTGTTAATTTTACTTTACTTCTCCCCAAACCTGTGTTTTATGTCTCATTGGAATATTCTAGTTTGTATACAATAAGCACATCTCTATGTGTCGGAGAAGTGGAACCACAGCAAGTGGCATGGAGAATGGGGGTTGTGTTAGGAAATGAGAATTAGGCCTTGAAATGTGGGTGCTGCTGGAGCCGTCTATGTGTGGTGTTGTCACTGCATTAAGGCCTGAGCATGAAGTTGCTGTAGGGGTACCAACGCAATGTGACAGTTAGAAAGAATGGCTGGAGGTAGAGGGCAGTATGGAAAAACAGGGACCCCATGGAAGAACTGGGACCCATGAGAAGAACCGGACCTCAAGGGGACTTGCAGATGTCCCACACCATCTCCATCCACTGCTGCGCATGACCTGTAGGAGAGGCAGGTGCTCTTGGCCATGGAAATGTGTGTGTGCCCGTCCCAGGGCTCAGAGAAGCAGAAGGAGAAGGTTTCACGGCTCATGAGATCAGTACTACTGATTGTTCCTCTTGCTTCGGGCTTCGACATGGCTCCTCCCAGCACTGTTACTGATCATGTCTATTTAATATTTTGATCATTTGTTCACCATGTGTTTTTCTCCATTAATTTTTACTTTTTAAAACATCATCATAAAATATTGTTTATTTTGACTACCAAGTGATTTGGTGCACCCTTAAATGTCATGCCCCAAGGCAAGTTCCTCACCCACCTTGCCCTAGTCCTGGATCTGCCTGCGGGAACCGAAGGAGGTGCGGGCTCAGTGGCTGCCCCTCACCGTCAAGGGAGCCGACAGGTCACTGGATGTTCTGAGCTCTGCGGTGCCTGGTGCCTGCACCACCCTTCCAAGTGGAAGAAGATAGAGCCGCTTCTTCACGCCCTCATCCCAAATCTCATGCAAAATGTCCCTGGTGGCCAGCACTCACTGTGGGAAATATTTACTACTTTTAGCTTGGCTAGTGGACACAGCTCAAAGGTACTACAGCGGGGCCGGGTGCGGTGGCTCACGCCTGTAATCCTAGCTCTCCGGGAGGCCGAGGCGGGTGGGTTGTTTGAGCTCAGGAGTTCGAGACCAGCCTGAGCAAGAGCGAGACCTCGTCTCTACTAAAATTGGAAAGAAATTAATTGCACAACTAAAAATATATAGAAAAAACTAGCCGGGCATGGTGGCGCATGCCTGTAGTCCCAGCTACTCAGGAGGCTGAAGCAGGAGGATTGCTTAAGCCCATGAGTTTGCGGTTGCTGTGAGCTAAGATGACGCCATGGCACTCTAGCCTGGGCAAAAGAGTGAGACTCTGTCTCAAAAAAAAAAAAAAAAAAAAGGTACTACAGCATCCCCACAGTTTTGCACAATTTTATACTTTTGTATGAAAGGTTTTGATGGATACCTCCAGGTTCTGAAAGTTTCTCTAAAACTGCATTCGGAGGAAGCCCAGCCGACCTCCCGTCCCCTCCCTTACATGGTTACTGTGTTGGGAACCCCCTGAACCTGTCATAGTGGTGAACCAGAAAAAATGAAGTAACCACACGGCCTAAGTAAAACAACCCGAAACTAAAGACAGAGCGCTTTTAAAAGAATTGTATGTGTTGTCTAAGTGATCAGGCAGCTGCTGCTTAGCTACAGCGGTTCTTGGTTCACATCCAAATGCTGTCGGATCCTATTTGTCAGATGTCCAGTTTGGTCTGAGCACTCACGAATGCTGAATCTGCTAACTGGCTCACGGCTCCAGTGGGCGAAAGCATTCTGATGAGCAGGGTAAGCCCTCCTGGAAGCTCGCTCTGGCGCATGGTCCCTAGTGGTGGCACCGGCGGGGTGCAGCATTTCGGAGGAAATGCAGTACTCCACTGAGGCAGAGAATACTGAGGGACTTCTTGGTGTTCAGGAACAGAACACTCTGGATGATGTTCAAAATGAACCATTTTGTATCGCGTTCTATTCTCTGCTGAACCGTATGATGTTGAGGTGACTGTTTTCCGAACCCATGAATTCACTGAGAGCCCCCAAATGACTCATGTTCTCCGTACACGGCCGTCAAAATGAGTCCCGCTCCTGGCTTTCGGTGGAGCCAGTTTTAGTGAATTATGCTTAATTCTGGCGGAGGGAAGCAGCAGCTACAACCTGAAATGCGTTTTCCTCCACGAGTTTCCTCCCCGGCGAGATTTCGATCAATTTCTCCACTAGGAGGTGATCAGCAACTGACTTTAGAACTCCTTTTCTTTTCTCTAAACCTATGATAAGAACTCAAGAGGCTTGATAGTCTGTCAATGTCCTGTTTGTGGAAAGAAAGGACATGCCTTAAAAAGAAAAAAAAAAAAGAGAAAGAAGAAAGAATAACTTTTACATGTCTATCTCAGTGGAAAATCCATGTTGAGTTCTGATACATTAAGCAGTCCCCAGACAGAAATTTGAAAATACATCCAGCTGTTTAATTTCAGTCGGCTCTGTAGAGATGGGGCCACTCAAAGCACGCGCGTGTTGCCATTCACCCAGCGACAGCACTTCATACCCTGACAGGGCGTGGGGCAGGGAGCTGGAGCAGAGACGGGACCGCTTCTCAGGTCTGCCTCTAAATGTGTTAATCAGACACTGCCAGTGTGTGTCTTAATACCTTTAGTGACTTGCTGTTCAAAAAGCACAAAGAGCTGAAGGGGAGAAACAGGCACATTTTGCATCCATGTTGACTCTTATTCACAGGGGCAATGTTAACATTTGCTGGTAAGTTGGAAATACATCTAAACTCTCCTGTATGTCTGGAAAGAGGGAAGGACAGGGCTTAACCATGGGTAGGAAACACAGTGTGGGGAGAAAACCCAGCCACTTTATAAAAATTAAGCAAGTGCTTAAATATTCAGTCCTCTCTAACAGTGGGTTTCAAGAGAGGCTGGTTGAGAAATTGGAAACAGCAGACACAAGTAGGGAAAGATACTGCCTAGATAGTTCCAAAAAGAAACCTCTGTGTTAAATACCCATTTCAGGAGGGGTTTAACATCTGAGTAATCTTTGAATCAGGAGCATTTGCAAACTGCAGTTTCATGTCCTATTGGAGGCATCATATGGAAAATGGGGAGGAAGCACATTGCGTGTGTATTTCTGGAACTTTATATTCCTTGTGGCATGCATGGACACATTTGGGAACACTCAGCGTCATGAGTTTTGGTGGTTTCTTCTTTCCTTTCCTTTACCTGAGAAAGCACTTTGGAGTTGAACGTGTGTGAGGGCTCAGAACACTGCTCTTACAGCCAGGGAATATTCTTTGTGCTCTCTGCAACCACACGGCTGTCCTTGGTTTTGCAGTCACCTCCTGCTTGTGATGTTTCTTCTGCAGCTGTTGTCACTGTCTCTTTTAGTCCCTTCTGGGAAGTTGTATCCATAATTTTTAAAATTAAGAAGTCATTAAAATGTTATGATTTGCATTTTTAGGTTAGCGCTTTCCATCTGTTTCCCATAAAAGATACTTCTGCAAAGTACATTTGGCAAGGTTTTATTTAATAATAATATTTTTAAAAACCCCACCAGCAAAAGCAATGTTCATTACAAACAGAATGGGAGAAAGACCATGTTGCCCGAGTGTGACAGATTTTGCTTTAGGAATAGATGGAATGTTCCATGTGGCTTCTGTGAAGGATGGATTTTCTAGCCAGATTTGCAAGAGAACAATCAAGGCCTTCAGCAGTCATAAGTGCAGGGAAAGGAGACAGATCTGGAATTCCCATTTCAACGATGCTATAAAGACACGGTTGCAGGAAGAATCTCACAGCTCCACGCTAAGCCCTGCCTCACGTGCCTTCTGAACACAGCCACAGCTTGGGTTGCCCTCTCGGGACACTGCTGCCCATGAAAACCTCTCAGACGTCTCTCAGTTTGTCATCCCTTTCCCCTCCACTTCTCAGAGGTCAGCTTCCTCAAGCAGGCCTCTGGTCCCACGAGTTCCAGACCCCGTCCTTCTGGAGCTGTCTAGGCAGGAAAGGGTCTTTCCCTACCGGTGTCTGCTCTTTGGTGTCCATTGGCTTCTGCTCTGCCTCTGGGGCCGTGGGTGCTGGGAGAGGACATCACTGTCTCCATAGGCTCAGAAGGTGTCTGGATGTGGGACAGGGCCTGGCATAAGTCTCCAGCCACCACCACACCTATACAAGTGTCTTCTCTGAAGACTTAGGACAATTCAAAATGGGAATTACGATGCAGAGATGAAGAGGTTAAACCTAGCGACTAAATAGGCCAGTTACCAAAGTCCTTAAGAAGTACTTAAGGGGTTAAACCCTTTCCAGAGAAGCCCACACCATTAACCCTTCCCGCAGGACTCATCTGGCATCATCGTCCAGTGCGTGCCCATCACTAAAACCCGCCTTCTTCTAACCTATCCCAACGGAACTGCTACTCACTTTGGGGGACCATCAGAACCTCTTTCCTACACACCCCCTTCCCCTCTGGGCACAGTCGCACATCTGAGCTGTCGAGTCATGGCTGGCTCCATGGGATTCCAGCGTGATGGTCAATGCTGGCCAGCAATGCACTGAATCTTGCTCCCTTGGCCCCCACCAAGCCTGAAACCATTTTGTCGGGGAGGCCGTGGGGTTTCACGCTGCCTGATGAACCAGTGGGAGTGCAGGTCCCTGTGGGTGTCCCACTGCTGCGAGTGTGCATTCTGTTCCTTTCATATGGCTGAGATTGGACCAAGCTCATAAATGTGTGTCTCATAAGGACTGACGCCCCTTCTCGAGGACTGCACAGTCTAGATCTGAAGTTATGAGCTGGCAGCACCGGGGCTGAGTTCATCTGACTGCCTTTTCTTATTTGGCTGGAACCAAGTTGTAAAAATATTTGACTATGAGTGCTGGTGGAGAGGATGTTCCCTTTCCTCTTCCCCAGGGTCCCCACCGCTCCCAATTGTGTCATACCCGCCACCTCATTGATTCACCTGCCTGGCTCCTAAAGTCATGTGAGTTTGCAGTCAAATGGAGGAGGGAAATGGTGCCTAACTGCTGCCTAATTTTCAAAATTCCTCCCTCTTCCATGAAGTCTGTGAATGCCTTGTTGCACATAGTAGGCTTTCTTTCATTTCTATCCCTGTTTGGACTTCACAGATTCAGAAAAGAGCCTTATCCCCTTCGTGAGGGCTCCCTAAGCACATAGGGAGATGTTTTGGAAGGATCATTGTTGTAAGAATACCGATAAACCCAGGTCTGAGGGGTAATGTTCCCCTGGGTCATTCTTTGGGAAAGTTTGAAATTAATTGGTTTGGCTTGAAGACCAAAAGCTGATGGGGCCAAGTAAAAGGTGAGATCAATGCATGGCCTTTGGAGATCTTTCACTTTGACTGAAAAATTACAAAAGATGAGTTGAAAGAGATTGAGCTATTGACAGAGTGGACATGGCATTTATACCTAGAACTCTTGACTTCAAATCTGGGGCTTTCACCTCCGTATTAAGAATATCTTCTAGCGTGGGGGCTCAGACCTAACAAAAATCCCACTAAAATTTTCAACTAGGAATAAAAGTAATTTTTTAAAAAGAAAACTAAACCCCAACCCTATGGCAGTCATGTCCTGCAGCCTAAAGGAAATAGCAGTGGTGAGCTCCTAGTAGGACTTTGAGATTCTACTCAGTCTCAAAGATTCTGCTGATGGTCTGACCTGGAGCATGAAACAGGATCCTGGAGTCTTGATCCGAGGGGGTAGATGTGGGAAAGTCAGTGAAGAAAAATGCAGGAGTTTCTACACTTTTAGATTTTACAATTTTTTTTAAAGACAACCATAGCGATAGTTTTTCCTGACGAGCATAGCATTCACAACATTTTACTTTGCGCTATAGGACATCGAAAATAAAATAAAGTAAAACTAGTACGACCCCCTACTAGCTCTATAATTTTAAAAAAGAAAGGACTATTTAAAACCAAAGAAGTAGGACAGAAATCGTCTCAAAGTGAGAATAATTCTTCCAAAGGAAACTTGTTGGTAAATTTCTACCAAAAAGCCAAGAAAAATAAAAATACAGTTTAAAATATTGAATGCAGAGAAAATGCATTGTAAAATTTTATGTTGTATATTTTGCTTTTAAAATAATTTTGTCAATTTGGGGAGATATATTTGATGCTGTAAAATAAAGTGAACCTTGATATCCCAACTTGTTTCATGAAGCATTAATACTTTATTTTTATTTTCTTTCTGTTTTTTTTTTTTTTAGTCTGCTGCCATCCCTAACCTTCCACCCAAGAGGTAAGGAACACTTCATTTTTATGATAGTCACTGTTGAAAATTGGGTCAATATG
Organism: Avahi laniger; assembly: GCA_963575035.1. Taxonomy (NCBI): domain Eukaryota; kingdom Metazoa; phylum Chordata; class Mammalia; order Primates; family Indriidae; genus Avahi; species Avahi laniger. The sequence goes on along the minus strand of CAUYSK010121897.1, from coordinate 17,410 downwards.
AGCGGCTTTGATAATATTTCAGGTCTTTGGGATATTCTGTGGAATCTGAGAGGAGGTAAAACAACATCTGTGGTCCTCTAGTGGCTTCTTTTGCTCTCCCTGTGTGGGGCAGGGAGAAGTCAGTACAGATGATAGGGGTTGCATAAACTCCAGGGGGAGCCTTCTAGGATTGTCAGTCTGGGATCCGCAGGTCCCACTATGAAGGACAAAGATGTGCTCTAGAGACATACCAGGATTCAGGGGACAACACAACCCAGTGCAGCAGGTGAGGGCCTGGGTCTCAGTAGTGGGCACTCACTAGATTACAGGACCTCCACTTGTCAGGTTTAAACTCGGGACAAGTTATTTCTCCTCTTCAATTCTTTCTTTACTCAAATGTAAGATAGAAATCAGAATAGCTCTACCCACAAGGTTGTTGTGTAGATTACCTGAATGCCTGTGAAATTCTCAGAACCATTTCTTGTGTGTCATAAACTCTCAAAAAGTGATTGCAATTATTATTGGGCCAGAGCATATCTGACAGATTAATGATTAAAGAAATTAATGGAAGATTTAATGATAACAGGGCACCAGTGAGTTTGAGGATTAGACGCACTGTTTCTCCAAGTCAATAGAGTTGTGCCTGACAAATAGTGTGATCGTTATCTTTTGCCTGCATATATTATTTCTCCAAACTTAATTAACAAGTCATTTCTACATGTGCTAAAATTAAACTATTTAATCTACCTAAATAATCTTTGGTTAGTGTCCCAAGGGTGGGATAAATTCACAGGTGAAATTTAATTTCTAGACATATCTGTGTTTACTTGCAATCATGTATCATATTATAATTTTAGATAGAAAATCCCAAAGTTGTTGTAAAGGCAGTAAAAAGTAAAAGCTGTGGGGGCTGTTTGGAAACAGCGAATTGGGTATCTAATTCCAGCCCAATTGTTCTGGCTACCCAGAGTGATGGATGGACAGAGATTATAATAAAGATTTTGATTTTGAATTTTTTTTTTTGTACTGGCTTGAGCAAAGGGCTTTTTCAAAGGGGAAAATGGTTGTAAAAATTAGAAGTTGTGGCTATAGATATGATTCTATCTTTGTTGATGTGAACTACTCTGGAGGATTCATCCTCTAATCCAGCTAATAGTAACAGTCTAGAGAATAAAAAGTTAAATAGCTAGGTGTGAATTACATTACTAAGTCTATATGCCTATTGCTGTACTATTTGCTGAGCTCTCTGAATTACATGGAACCTTTTGGGAAAAATTGCAGGAAATATTTTATGCCTTATTTTTAAGGTCACAATACCATAAAAAGTATTTATAAGCCTGGAAGCAAAAATATGTATATATAAATAAAGTTACTTTTGTTGATCTAGAGAAAAAACTATATATTATAATAGAATATTTATATATACATATAACTTTATTATATTAATATAATAAAACCTACACTTTTGAAATCAGCAATGAGTCAAGATTATTTGCAATCACTTTATTTCTATTGATTTTCTTTTTCTGTCCTGAGATTTTGTACATATTGGAGATGTATTCTTTGGTCATTGCGTTTGCTAGCAATAGATGAATTACGATACTTGAGTTGAATTATCCATTTCCCAGGATGCATTCTGTTTGTGGGCAGGGACCAGGTCTTGTACATATTAAAATGCTTGATGGCAACTAGTACAGCCACTTATTCACAGAAAATGCTTGCAGTTGTTGAACTGAATGACAGCTATCAACTGATTGCTCTCCCCTTGTCTGGGCACCATTTTGGGCAGAACAGAGCATCTCAGGTGTCAGCTTTCTACACATAAAGAAAGTAAAATTCTAGGGTAAAATTCCTACTGTTGGTCTTGGTGAACAGGCTCCCCCAGTCTGAGTCTGGACAAGTGGGAGAGGACAAGGAGGACTTCTGGTTAATGTGGCAAGCCAGGGCTGGGGTTCTTCTGTCTGTGTCCAGGGATGACAACTGGATCAGGCAGAGTGGGCACTGTGGCGTGTTTTGAGTGGTGCCAGAAAGTCATTCTTCATCCAGACCTTCCTGTGAGTGGTAATTGTGGCAGTGGCTATGGGAAAACATGACGCCAATATGAATGCAGCCAACCTCTGCAATGACAACTCTTCTCTGGCCAAACTTGGAAAGCACATGGCCAAACATGGCAGTCCATCTTGAGTGTAATCATCAAAATTGTCTAGGGAAGGGATCCTGCCTCTTCACTTGGGATCTTTGATTGGTTTCTTTATTCCATCTCTGTCCTTTTTAAGATTCCTCTGATAAGCCTTTCTGGCCACATTCTGCTGGTTGTGTCCTGCAGATGGAATTTGGCTCTTGTCTCTTGCTCTCACTGAAAGGGAGGACAAACCCCAGCTGTTCTCATAAGAGGGAATGGAGACAAACTTATTCAGAGCCTTAATGATTCAAACCCTGCATTTTTCAGCAACACTGTAGAAGTGCTAATTCTTTTTTATTCTCTTACATTCTTTTGGTACTTAGGTTTTCAAATAAATACTGTTTTAAGAAAATTATTACCATGTAATTTAAATTAGTTTGTTCCTGTGACATTTTATGTGTGGCTTTCCATTGGCATAGTGACTCTGACATGTCCCTCCCTGCAGTGTGCGTTTCATCGTCTCATCCAACCTATCTATATATGGAGAGCACGCACTGAGCCCTCAAAATGCAGCTCGAGCATATTCTCCTCCATCCTCTGAGAGATTTGATTACTTCTGTTTTTGTGGGCTCATATCATGTCCTGACTGTGCTCTGCAATCACATTCACTATAGTTTATGATACTTTATTTCTATGTCTGCCATTACTTATTATCCTATAAAGTCCTCAAAGACTGAATACATGTCTTAACCATCTTTGTATCCCCAGTGTCCAGCATAATAGTAGGAGATGCTCAATAAAGTCTTATCATCTGGACCCATTAAGTGAAAGGATTGTGGACACAACAATGAGGAGACACACCATATGACAGATGTGACAGCTAAGACTACAGAGACCAAGGGTGTAAACCTGCTCATGGGAGGACAGAAAAAATATATGGAGAGAGAGGAGGTACTCTGAAGCAAAGGACTTGGTTTAGTCTCTTCTAAGAATGCTGGCATGACCCAGCATTTGGGTCTGAGCTATCTGAGAGATAAGTAGGCTGTTGAGATTCAAGCCTGAAAGAGAGATCAAGGCTAAAGCACACATAGGAGGTATTTGAAGCTGTAAATGTAAATGAAAGAACCTGAATAGAAGAGGGCCCAGGAATCTAAAGTCACATACTTGCAAGGTGTGCAAGGATGAGAGGGAAGAGGTAAACCAGGTGATAGCTATGTTGTAAAAGGTAAAGAAATCATGTTTGCAAAAGGATGGGTGGTCGACAATGTTACTGCTGTTGAAATATCAAGTGAGAACTAAAAAAGTACTTGGTAAAACAATGAATAAATATTTGGTCAAGTAAGATAAAGAGTACTTAAAGTCAACACACAAAAATATAAAATCATTAGTTCCCCAACCCAGTTGTTCTATGTTGGGAAGTTTCCAAGATCACCCCTAGGTTTTGTGATTCACTAGAAGGACTCACAAGACTCAGCATATAGTCATACTCATGACTATGACTTATTATAGACAAAGGATACCAAACACAATCAGCAAAAGGAAAAAAACATGAGAAAAAGCCTGGGGGAAACCAGGTACAAACTTTCAAGAATGCTCTCCCAGTGGAGTCACACAGAATGTGCTTAGTTCCGCCAGCAATGAATTATGTCAACACATGTGAAATGTTGCCAATCAGTGAAGCTTATTAGAGCCTCAGTGCTCAGGGTTTTTACTGAGGGATGATCACATAGGTACTCCCTCCATGTCTGGCATGTATGCAAATTCCAGACTCCTGGAGGAAGAGCAGGTGTTCAGCATAAACCAATTGTTTTCACAACACTTCAGGCTCAGTGAACAGTGCTTCTCAGTTAATAGCAAGGGACCCTTATGAAATTTAAGTTCTCCAGATGCCAGCCAAGGACCAATCATGTAAATAGACCTTTTATTCAGGAAGAATAATGAGAAAATCTAGAACACACATGCACACACATATATAGACATATACTTGACATATACTTGAAGGATTAAAAAAGCTACACAGGCAGTGAGAATTTCTGGCAACAAAAAAAAGTGGCAACTACACAGAGGCATCTGGAATTTGGAACTGCTTTTGCCCAAAAGGAAAATGCAAAATCAAAGAACAAAAGTGGCATCTGAGAGGTTAAGATTATGAGCATAGCTCTTTGTAGTCTCACAAGACTGAAGGAGCAAAAATTGTAATGAAGTACCTTCTAAGGAAAATTCCTGTAATTACCACAGGTTTTTGGTTGTTATGCTTAAGGCCTATATCCTGTGAGTAGGGTGAACTGGAAATACTCCATTTCTCACAAATATTGAAAAACAACTTCCAGTCAGTTCAGTCTCAGAATACAGTGGTTTGCCAGGAGAAAAATTATTTTTTCTCTGGAGAGTGATAATTTTATCCACAGCTTCAAATTGTCCCTACAATTTTTCAAATACAACATTTGGCACATAATTAAAAGAAACAAGTATACAAAAAGATAAGGTTTGCCCAAAAATAAGAGAAAAACAGATCATAGAAACAGACCTGCAGACAAATAAAAAATTGAAGTTATTATACATGAACATTAAATACCTATAATATGTTCAAGAAATAAAATTATAAGATGAAGGATTGCAGTAGAAAACTAGAAACCATAAAAAACATTACGATGGAAATCCCATAATGGAATATAAAATTAAATAAAATTGAGATTTCAGTCAATGGGCATAAGATCATGGTCGGGTACTGTAGAGAGAATTGGTAACCTGGATACAAGTCTGTAGACTATATCCAGAGAGATATTAAAAAACACAAAGAGATAAAAGGACTAAATGTATCAAAGAGTAAGTAAGAGATATATGGAACATAATGAAAAGATTGGATGCAAGTGTAATTGTAGTTTCAGAAACAGAGAAGAAAGAAAATGGATGGAAGCAATATTTGAAGAAATAATGGCTGAGAATTTTTCAAAACTTTGGAAGGACATTAGGCCTCAAAATCCAGGCCTATCAGCCTCAAGAGGATACAAAGGAACACAAAGATAACAATACCTTAGACATTTTACTGTCATTTCTGAATACCAAAGACAAAAGAAAATCTTAAAAGCAGCCAAAGGTGTTGAAAAGGTGTATTACTTTGACAGAAAACGGGAAGGTTCACAGCTGACTTCTGATGAGAAACAATGGGAGCTGTGATGCAATGGAATAATTTCCTTAAAACAATGTAAGAAATTAACCATGAACCTAGACTTCTTTACTTAGCAAAATTGTCTTCAAAAATGAAGATGAAATTAAAAAGAAAACACTTTCAGAAAGTAAAACTTAAGATAACTTTCCAGGAGCCCATCTGTGCTAAAGGAAGCAAAAAAGGGAGTTCTTCAATTAGGAGGAAAATAATCCCACACAGAAATACAGAATGCTGAAAGGAAGACCAAAAGATAATGGAAATTGAATGAATATCAACTATAAAAACATCAAAAATTATGCATGGAAATGTTTACAATACATTATAACTACAAACATGAGTAGAACAGCTCAGAGTTTGGGAGGGGAGTAAACAGAGTTGAAGTGAACTAAGGTCATTGCATTGCGAATCCATAATGGGATATAAAATAATACTCAACTCATGACCTTGTTTTGTTCATTTTGCATCCTGTATATCTCTTGAATATGTGCCTTTCTCTCCAATTCTCTGTCCACACCCTGGTCCAGGCCACCATTTTTGCTCCGTCCTAGAAGACTGCAACCACACCCACTGATCTCCTGGTTCCCATTTGCCCCTCATACAGACTGTCCTCCACCCAGCACAGAGTGATCTGACAGTCTCCCTAATCACTTTTCTCTGGTCCAAGTCCTGCTCCTACTTCACCCACCCACCTGGAGGTGGTTATTCCTGTAATGCTCCCTGACCCAAGGAAGGAAGAAGGCGGGAGGAGGTCAACCATCCAGCCTGCTGAGTCACCACAGCTTGTCATCTTGCTGGTGCTCTTGAGATCACAGCCCTAAGCTGCAGCCCTCCCTCGGCCCTGGGCAAGTTTGATGCCCCTCTCTCCCTTTGTAGAGGACCCTCCTGCATGTCTCAGGCTGAAATCTCCTTCTTCTATTTGTACCCTGTCACTTTCCGTCTTTCTGGAATTCCTCCTAGTTTGTGGTTCAAGAAGGAATATCCTTTTTTGTTACGATTACATTAATGGGTTTAATTTTTTTTAAATATATAGGAACTGAGTGATGATATAGGGGCTATAACATAGGCTACTTCATCTTCCAAGAAGAGATGGAAAATTTCTCCTAGAGTTACCTTTCCTATGAGGTGGGAAAGTTGTCATGAACATGTCCTATCTCTTTTCTCTCCTCTTACACACATGGGGGTCACACTCTTTCCATCACAGCAGAGTCTCTTGACTACTTGCCTTCAGGTGTGTGTTCAAGTACAACTACCCATCCATGCTTTCTATCCCCTTGAGGAAAGCACAGTAAGACAGGGCTCTCTCTTTTCACCCCCAGAAGAAGTTTTCATTCTTTTGTTGTCTTCAGTTGCAGTGGTAGCAGGGATAAGGTTCAGAATAGAAAACTCGTTTGGTCTCAGCTTTAGGTCATATTGTGTAATGCAGCTTTCACCAGAGAGCCCTGATTTCTGGAGGTTATTGGAGATTTGCTCAACCATCAATTGAGGGAACTTTATTTGGCTAACGTCCTTCATGTGTGTTCTTTATTGGCCAGAACTTTTCAAGGGCAGGGCTGTGTTCACACTGGTCCTTGTGTACCAACACCACCATCAAAATGACACCAATACAAGTGATGACTATTTATGTGATTATCCTCAAAGAAACATTTTACAGTTTTCTCTTGTTCTTGGGCCTCTATTTGTGAAGCTGTGGGTTTGGAGCACAGATTACTGAGTACTGAGAGAGCAATCCAATGTGAGTCAGGAAACATGGGGTTAGGACCCAGCTCTAAGAAGAAAAGGATCTCTGCAGCCTCAGGTCAGTAACAATCTTTGGGCCTTAGCTGATTTCCATATAAAATGAGAGGGCCGAACCAGGTCAATGATGCTGGTATCAGAATCTTGGTGGGTGGCGGTGATGGAGGGATAGGGAGTGGTTTGAAAAGCATATTTAGTGTTACATTATGTTTGCATATTTCAGGGGAAACTTTTCATTATTTCCATCACATACTTTACAGAATGTGAGTCTCTGAACCCTTTTGGCTGCTGGGAGTGTACAGTAAAAGGACTCTCTCAAGGTCTAGGTGGACTAGGGCTGGGGCCACATCGGGATTTTTCTAGGATGTGCAGTTTTTTTGCTTATTAAAAGGCCATGTGCTTTTAAAACAAGTCTAAGAGAAAGGTAGACTACACAACTGCTATGATCCCTTCCTGTTCCAACATAGTGGGTCCTTTACAAACCTCCTCATCCCGGGGAGTAGGGAATTACGTGACACGTGTAGAAGGCTCTGGGCAGTCTGACACACAGACCATGCTCCATCAGAGTTGCTTCCCCTCCTCCCAGCTGCTTTTCTGCACATGGACAAGTTGCCCACAAACTAAAGGTCCTGGTTCTCTTCTTCATGTCAGGCCTACATCTAACTTTGATTTTAAATAGCAGCAAAGTTTGGTCTCGAAATGCAAACTTTCCAGTCTTTCATGGAAATGCAAGCAGTGAACATAAGACAGTGAGAGATGAGATGAAAAATTGGCTCCTTTTTTTTAAACTTAACATTACTTGTTTTTAGCAAGTGAAATGGACTTGAAGGAGGCCTGTTGGCTCCTAATGGATTTGCCAGTCCCTCCCAGTAATCAGATTGCATGGGGCCTGCTCTGCTTTATCATCTGGTAGTCATTTTCAGAGCTCGTGAGAGACCACAGGGGACTGGCCTCTGGCAGGCAGTTCCCTGTTTGATTTGCAAGATTCGTCCATGTGCATTTTATGCCATTTGAGGATCTCACGTCATATCATCACTGAGCTCCATTCTTTACGTTATGCCTCAGTGTGTGTTAACTCTGAGGTGAGGGCCATTTATACCTGGCTGTCCTGGAACATGGCCCAGTGAGTATTTCACAGCAATGCTACAGGTCAAGTTGGGGCCAGGGCAGGAGCAGAGACAGTTTCCCTGTGCAAACCCACTCCCTCATCCTAAGTTTGGGAGGGCAAGAAAAAAATCCCTGCATGAGAGTGCAAGGCATGCAATGGGAGAATATTTGCTGCTGTCTGCCCACCCAGTCTGCTCCATTCTGCAGATTCATTGATTTTGCATATTCCTAGGAACAAGCACACTCTATTGCTATGTCTGAAGTCTCACCTTTTTCCACTGGTGCCAGGTTCGTTGTGTGTGGGTTGATCAAGTCTAGCTCAGCCAAAACTCTGAAACAAGTACTTTCTCTTCACCACTATCAACCCAAGCTATTTCTTCCAACATTCTGTGGTAACAGCATCCCGCTTCATTGAACCAATACTTATTGAGCAGCTACTATGTGCCTGACACTATTCCAGGCAACTGATTTACATCAATGATCCAAACAGACAAAATTATATTCCCTATATGCTAATGATGATACAGGTATGAATACAGGGGAGTCAAAAACTCAAATGACCAGAGGGGACAGTCAGTAAAGTCATTAGCGCATGGGCTGGTATGAGCATAAGGGAGTGGTGGGTATTATGGCCAACTGGAGAGTGAATGTCCACCCCAGGGGGAAAGCTTCTCCCCTAACACAAAGGAATGTTACCCCTTCGCATTTCATTTTAAAAAAAGCTAAAAATGTGAGTTTTTAAAACGTAAAATCTGTTGTGTTTTAAATGTTGGTAACTAGCTCAAAAGTTTTTAGAGCGTCATTCAATACCCAAATCAAAAACCAGATGAACAACTAAAGCAAAAAAATGTCATCATTGTCAGATTCTGTCCACTGCAGTCAACTTGTGACTTCTGTGCTATGTATGGGTCAAAGCAATAAAAATGGGCTCTTATCTTCAGGTTACCAATAGATAAAAGAACGTATTTCTTGAGAGGCAGCAAATCAGATCTTCATGCTGCAGGAAGCTCAAATGGCCAATGGCCCCACCTTCTGCCCCTTCTTAACCACTCCCATGTTTGCAATGAGATCACCCATTCTGCAGGCTGGATACCAAAGCACGACATGTAACCTCTCCACGGGTGACTTTGCCTCAAGAATTGTCCATAGACCTGGCCAAACCATCTTTCCTGTAGTCTGAGACTCTTGCTCTCCAGTCTTCTGTCCCACAGTATCGGACCTGCATCTCGATCTGAAGGCTTTTCCTAACTTCTCCCACTCTCTCTCCCCATGTATCACTTTGCACATCTATTCCTCAGCAGGCCAGAAGTAACACAAGGCACACGAAGGTTCTGCTTGAAAGGGAGCCTCTTTCCTAGACCCGATTCCTTAGCTTGTTACTTCCTATTGTTTTTTCTGGCTTGTTATTTGATGGTTTGGACAGTTTGAAAGGTGCTCAGAGCCTGGGGAATGAGCTATGGGACAAGGAGACTGAGCTGGACAGGGTGGGGAGGTCAACGGAGAACGGAACTAGCAAGCTTCTGTGCTAGAAGACAGTGCAAGCTAAGAGATTGGGGAGGGCAGGGCAGGTTCATGTGTTGTTGTGATGGGGTGGAGTCTATCCTAGCAGACAACAGTAAAGATAAAGGTTACTTGGCTTATACCATGACAACAAGCTTTGGAGCCTGATTCATCGGGAGATTCAACTGAGTTGTTTGCTTACTGGATCATGGTCTCTTTCTCCTTTATGCATTTATTCTTTGCATTACTTTTTTTTTTTTAAACCTATCTCTCCTCCTTCTCCTTATTGCCACTCTCTTCACTTGACACTTCAAACACAAACACACACACACACACACACACACACACACACACACACACGCATACGCATTTACAGCTTAGGTCTCTGAAAGTTTACAGCCTGCCAGATAAGATATTAGACTTTTAGTGGCAATAAATGATGGGAATATTGACTTAATATTTTACAACAATGCATGCAGTACTTTTAGCTTCTTTATACTGATATTTTCAACCCATTTTTATTCGTTTAGTTTTTCACTGAATCCTGTGAGAGGTAAGAATTATTGTCTTTGTAGTTATAATGATGTGACACAGACTTTGATCCACTTGCTTGAGTACTCAGCGGCTGTCTTCAAACAGTAAGGATACTGTTGTTGATGCACATTTGTGGACAATAGCTGGAGTAATACATTAAATTCTCTGGAAGAGCAACCAGAAATTGAGGTTTCTAATAGTCAGCATTTACCTGGCTTCTTTGCATTAATTTCCTTGAATGTATAACTCAGGACAGGTTTGAAACTAGAACAATGGACAACCCCCAGACAGTTAGATTACAGCAGATCTGTGGCTTGCAGGAACAGGACACAATAATCAATGGGATACGATAAGCAAAACCATCTGGGGCACTTATGTCAATTTGAAAAAAAAAATACACCTTAGAAGAAATGCTGAATTTTCAGTTCTTAAGTGATGATCAACCCACTCTATGAAAAACAAAATGTGGTTTGTAAATGGAAATGCCTCTATTGGTCCACAGAAAGTTCTTGTGATTGTTTTTAATTCCTTAAACTTTTTCTTTTTGCAGATTAACATCTCCTACCATTTTGTATCTTTGGTTTTGTTTGATATTTTTACGTGTGGCTTTTTTTATGACTTTGATCGTGTGCAGTTCAGTCCAGGTTAGACAGAATTGGAGGTGTATTTTTGGGGGCCAAAGAGAGTGGCTGACCGAGACCGAGACTGCCAGTAGGTAGGGTTTTAATTATCTCTAATAGGCAGGAAAGGACCATTTCAATGAAAAGGTTCTTGATCTGGGAGGGAATTAGTAAAAAGTCATTTAAGGAAAGACTGTTATTGTTCTTGCATCTGACACTTTAAACACAGCTATTAAATCCTTCCACCTCTTGGTGACCGGCATGTAAAAACCAGCAGCTCACACCACTTGAGATACCTAATTGTGCAAGATTGCTTACAGTTTGTCTCCTACCTACTAATTCTTGCTTTTATTTTCTAAGTCCTAGACTTACTGGTTCATGGTCTCTCTCTCTTTTATGCATTTCTTCTTTGCATTCTTTTTTTTTAACCTATCTCTCCTCCCTCCCCTTACAGTCATTCTCTTCATGTGACACTTAAAACACTCACACATACACACACACACACATATGCACATTTTATTTTGTAAATTATTTTTCTTGTTTTATTTTGAAATATATATGCAGAAAGTGCATACAATCTATACAAGCTATTTTTAATGAACACTTATAAAGCAAACATCTTTATAACACCCACATAGCCTAAGAGACAGAGCCTCATTAGACTCCCAGTTTCTTTCTCAACTCTATTGTTCTCCCAGGGAATAACCTTTGTCCTGATACTTTTGATAATTATATCATTGCTTTTTAAAATCATTTTTGTCTCTTACAAATGCATCACTAAACAATATAGTTTAGATTATCCTATTCTTGAACTTAACACAAAGGTAATCATATCAATGTATTCTTTTACATCTGACTTCGTTTACTCATTATCATGTTTGTAAGCTTCATCAAGATGTTAGCTGTGGTGGAAATTATTGAGGAAAACTTCCGTGGTATCACCAGAGATCCAGACATTCAGATACACGATGAACATCAAATGCTGGAAAGATTCATAGCAAATAGTACGTCTCCAAGACACATAGTAATCAACCTGGCCAAAGTCAAAATGAAAGAAAAAATTCTACAAGCAGCTCGACATAAGCAGCAACTAACCTACAAGGGAAAACTCATCAGGCGAACAGGAGACTTCACAGCAGAAACCTTACAAGCCAGAAGGAAGAGGGGCTCCATCTTCAATCTTCTTAAACAGAATAACTGGAAGCCTAGAATCTTATATCCTGCAAAGCTAACTTTCACATTTGATGGAGAAATTAAGACTTTTCCAGACAAGCAAATACTGAAGTAATTTATAATTACCAGATCTTCCCTGCAGGAAATACTCAGAATAACATTATGCATGAATAAGCACAATAGATACCCACCAGTATAACATCACCCACAAAAGCTAAAGCCCACAACTCTTATAAAACAACAGCACAAGAGAGGAAAGAAAGAAACAAGGTACTACCCAACATGATGAATCAAACAGCATCCCACATATCAATTCTATCTCTTAACTTTAACAGTTTAAATGGACAACTCAAAAAGCACAGGGTGGCTGAATGGATGAAAAAAACACAACCCAGGTATCTACTGTCTCCGGGAAACACATGTAAACCACAAGGATGCACAAGACTCAATGTGAAAAGACGGAAAAAATTATTCCATGCAAATAGAAATCAAAAGAGCAAGTGTAGTCATTCTCATATCAGATAAAATTGACTTTAAATCAGCAAACGTAAAGAAAGACAAAGGTCATTATATAATGGTAAAGGGAGCACTTCAACAAGAAGGCATAATAATCTTAAATATATTAATATATGCACCTAACACAGCACCTCACAAATACATAAAGCAAATTTTACTAGAGCTAAGCAAAGAAATAAATAGCAGCATCATAATTGTCAGGGACTTCAACACCCCACTGTCAGAGCCAGAAAAACCAACAAAGCAGAAAATAAACAAACACTGGACCTAAACCAGACTCAATAATTTCCTCAATAATTTCCACCACCGCTAACATCTTGATGAAGCTTACAAACATGATAATGAGTAAACGAAGTCAGATATAAATGGACCTAACAGACATTTACAGAACAACCTATCACAGATCTACTGAATATGCATTCTTCTGAGCAGCACATAGGACATGCTGCAGGATTGATCATATCTTAGGCTACAAAACAGGCTGCAAAAAATTCAGAAAAATTGAAATCATACCCTGTATCTTCTCAGACCACAGTGGAATAAAGCTAGAAATCAATCACAAGGGAAATACTTGAACCTACACAAACTGATGGATATTAAACCACCTGATGCTGAATGATTATTGGGTCAAGAATGAAATCCAGTTGGAAATTAAAAGATCTTTGAACAGACAACAAAGGGGACGCAAGCTGTCAAAATCTATGGGACTCAGTAAAAGCATTCCTCTGGGGAAATTTCATAGCTTTAAATGCCTGCATCAAAAATACAGAAAGATCACATTTGATGGAGAAATTAAGACTTTCCCAGACAAGTGTTCTTAACCTAATGTCACATTTCAAGGAAGTAGAAAAGGAAGAGCAAGCCAAACCAAAGCCAGCAGAAGAAAAGAAATAGCAAAGGTCAGAGCAGAACCAAATGAAATGGAAAATAAAACAAAACAACACAGAAGATCAATGAAACAAAAAGTTGGTTCTTTGAAAAGATAAACAAAATTGACATGCTACTTGCAAAATTAATTAGAAATAAAAGAGAAAAGACCCAAATAACATCAATCAGAAATGAAAAAGGAGATATTACAACTGATACCACAGAAATACAAAACATCATTCATGATATAATGAAAATCTCTATGCACATAAACTAGAAAACATGGAGGAAATGGACAAATTTCTGGAAACACACAACCTCCCAAGACTCAATCAGGAAGAAATACAATTCCTGAAGAGACCAATAATGAACAATGAAATCTTAGCAGTAATAAAAAAATCTTCCAACAAAAATAAGCTCCAGACCAGATGGATTCACAGCCAAATTCTATGAGATCTACAAAGAAGAGATGGTACCAATACTAAAGAAATTATTCCGTGACAGAGAGAAGAAGGAAATTCTCCTCAACTCATTCCATGAAGCCAGGATCAACTTGTTACCAAAGCCAGGAAAAGATATAACAACAACAACAAAAAACAAAACTAGAGATCAATATCCCTTATGAATATAGATGCAAAAATGCTCACTAAAATACTAGCAAAGTGAAGTCAGCAGCATATCACAAATAAAGAAATAAATAAATTCACCAGGACCAAGTGGGCTTCATCCCAGGGGTGCAAGGATGGTTCAACACATGCAAATCAATAAATGTGATTTGTCACATAAAAAGAAGAAAATACAAAGACCATATGATCATCTTAAGAGATGCAGAAAGAAATGTTCAACAAAATTCAGCACCTTTTCGTGATAAAAACTCTAAACAAACTAGGCATAGAAGGAACAGATCTCAAAAATTATAAAAGCCATATATGACAAACTCACAGCCAACATCATGCTGAATGAGGAAAAGTTGAAAACATTTTCCTTAAGAACAGGAACAAGACAAGAGTGCGCACTGTCCCCACTTCGATTCAACACAGTGTTGTAAGTCCTAGCCAGAGCAATCAGGCAAGAGAAAGAAATAAAGAGTATTCAAATCAGGAAAGAGGAGGTCCAACTATCACTCTTTGATGATGACATGATCTTGTACCTAGAAAACCCCAAAAGCTCCACCAAGAGACTCCTAGAATTGATAAATAAATTTAGCAGTGTGTCAGTATACAAAATCAATGTACTTAAATCATTAGCATTTCTATATACTAATAACAGTCAAGCTGAGAGTCAAAGACTCAGTCAAAGTCTCAATACCATTCACAATAGCTACAAAGAAAGTAAAATACCTAGAAATATACTTAGTTAAGGAAGTGAAAGATCTATACAAGGTGTACTACAAAACACTGAGGAAAGAAATCACAGAGGACACAAACAAATGGAAAAACATATCATTCTCACTGATTGGCAGAATCAACATTTTAAAAATATTTATACTACTAAAAGTGATTCACAAATTCAATGCAATCTCCTTTAAAATACTAACATCATACTTCACAGACCTAGAAAAACATAATTGTATGTTTTGTTTGGAACCAGAAAAGAGCCCGAATAGCCAAAGCAATCTTTAGCAAAAAGAACAAATCTGGAGGCATCACATTAGCAGACTTCAAACTATACTACAAGGCTAACCAAAACAGCACGGTATTGGTACAAAAATAGAGACATAGACCAATGGAACAGAACAGAGAATCCAGATATAAAACCATCCACACACAGCCAACTGACTTTTGACAAAGCAGACTACAATGTACCCTGGGCAAAGAAACCCTATTCAATAAATGGTGCTGAGAAAATTAGATAGCCACATACAGAAGAATGAAACAGGACCCCTGTCTCTCACCACTCACAAAAATTAATTCAAGATGGATAAAATACTTAAATGTAAGGCATGAAACCCTTTAAGGGAAAATGTAGGAAAAACTCTTCTAGATATTGGCCCAGGCAAAGAATTTATGACTAAGAACCCAACGGTAGTCACAGCAACAACAAAAATAAATAAATGGGATTTGATTAAACTAACAAGCTTCTGCACATTAAGAAACAATCAACAGAGCAAAGAGATAGCTTACAGAATGAGAGGAAATATTCAGAGTCTATACATCTGATAAAGGGCTAAGAACCAGAATCTACAAAGAACTCAAGCAAATCAGCAAGAAAAGCAAACAATCCCTTTAAAAAGTGGGCAAAAGACATGAACAAAAGCTTTTCAAAAGAAGATAGACAAATGGCCAAAAAACATACGAAAAAATGCTCAACATTACTACTAATCATCAGGGAAATGCAAATTAAAATGACAATGAGATATCACCTTCCCCATTAGAATGGCTTATATTAAAAAATCCAAAACAATACATGCTGACAGAGATACAGAGAGAAAGGAATGTGTTTGAGTGTTCCCTTTTGTCCACATCCTCTCTAGCATTTGTTATTTTCTGCCATTTTGATAATAACAATTCTTACCAGGGTGAGATAATATCTCATTTTGGTTTTGATTTGTATTTCTCTGATGATTAGTGATTTTCAGTATTTTTCATATATTATTGGCTATTTGTATGTCTTCTATTGAGGAATGTCTACACATTTCTTTTACCTATTTCAATTGAATTATTATTAATTTTTGCTATTGAGTTTTTTATATGTTCTGATTATTAATCCCTCATTGATGGATAGATTGCAAATATTTTCTTCCATTTCATAGGTTGTCTTTTCACTTTGTTGATTGTTTCCTTTGCTGTACAGAAGCTTTTTAGCTTGCTTTAATTCCATTTGTCTATTTTTGCTTTTGTTGCTTGTATCACAGACTAAATTTAATCAATATATTTTTTTCCTCTTGGACAACACAGTACTTTAGCTTCATTTCTCACCCCTTATTTGCATTGGTATTATTATTTTATTTAAGTATACACAGAGATTATTTTTATTGTTTTATATAACAAATATTGTATTTATTCCTATTTAAAAAACGATTTTTTTTTTCCAATCTCATACTTTCCTTTTGTAGTTATTTTTTTCCTTCTGTCTGAAGCATACATTTCAGAATTTCCTTTATGGAATCGTGCTGGTAAATTATCTTGGCTTATGTTCATGAAAATATATTTTATTGACTATTGTTGAATTATATTTTGGTGATTGGCCATTATTTCCTTTCAGCTGAAGCATACTTACTTTATAATCTATTGTCGTCAATTTCAATACTTTAATTGTGTGGATATGATTTGATTGTCTGCTATTTCTTCTTGATCATGTTCATGGGGATTTCTCTTTATGCATGGTTGGTTACTTGCATGATCAGTTATTTGTGTGCTATTTATTGCTCTCAAGATTTTATTGTGGTAATATTTTGAGGGCCAGTAAAAAGGTGATTTTCTCCAGAGAAGATATACATTTTGCTGCTACTGAGTTTCTGTGAATGCTTCTGATTGGGGACCACCCTAACCAAGTTTGTAACTTGAGGATTCCTGGATCTCCCACACAATGCTGCAGAGGCTAGCCCATGGCTACAATTTCTTAGGAATGCTTTTTCTTTTCCTTTTATACTTGCTCCAAATGGGGCCAAGACAACCTCGTCTGTAGTCTCCTGCATATATGTGAGGGCAGAATTTACATGTAGCACCATTATCCTTAATTTGTAATTCTTTTTAGCCCCAGGTTAACATGAGGAGGGCCTGCTATTAGATTCTACATTTGGGATAGTGCCTGGGCATTGACCTTGACTCTTGTACTGCACTGTGGAAGTTGCAGAATCAAAGCATCAAAGCAGGAGGTTTTCAGAGTAGGCAAGTGTCCTCAAGTCAAAGCAGATTAAGTTTCTTGTACGTGGGTTTCTAAATTTCAGCTTTTCTTAGATTTTGTTTTAATTATTATTTTTCTACAAACTTGTCAGTTTTTAAATTCTTATCAGGAGATATTTTAAATATTTTATCCAACATTTTTAGTTGCATTCATCTGAAGGTTTAGTTCTAATAAGCCATTATTGGAAATGGAAGTCATTGTCTTTGTTTTAAAAAATAGAATGTAGGATGGACATATTTGAAA